>JABUQX010046143.1:0-14572 GCA_015478945.1 Trachelipus rathkii | reverse complement strand
CTAGAGGATATGTTGGTCGTAATTGCGCTTTGTTTTTCTGTCACCGTTATCGTCGATTCATTTTCAAGCAATGTCTCCAATTGTTATCTCTCTAGTTGTTTCTTTTTTCTTGGGAAGGTTCTTGGACTGCTTCTCTTTCGGTCGGGTGATGTTGAGAAACCCGGGTCCCCTTTGGATTTTGACTGTTCCGTCTCTATCTGCTAATCTAACTAGAGTCATTATTTAAGATTAGCAGATCAATGTGTATAGTTTGCCATAAATGGAGTTCACGGACTGACCTGCTCCCGTCTCTCAATTTTTCAAATCCTCGACCTCAGAATATAATCACAGTGCTTTCTCCTGTGCAATTTGCAATTCTCCATCTCCATCTATTATTCAATTTGAATCCTCCCTCCTGTCCACACAACTTAACTTCCCTATAAACTTCAATATATTACAAATTAAATAAATTAACATACTAAAAAATAAAAAATATCAACTCCAACATTTCTTTCTTAAAAAATATAACATGCTCATTATAGCCATTCCATGACCAATGAAGCTCCCTGCCCCCAAAACACCACCTTTCCACGTTCTGACTAGATTCGGTTATTGAACGCCATCTAACTCCCCTCCTACTACTCCCCCGTCCTACGATACACTCTCCTCTTAATCACTGATCATAACGGCACATTATGGTACTTACAATTCTACACTTCTCGGGCACCATCCGATTTTTTATTAGCCAGACCTCAACTTATAAAATCTCCAATCTTGTTTCCCTAACTATACATGTATCTATAATATCTTTCAATCTCTAATATTTCGCGTCATTTCCACCTCTTCCAAATCCCTTCCAAATACAAGCTGCACATCGCCCCACTTTCAAGTATTATCTACATTACCCAAATCTCATCCTCAGAGGCGATTTTAAATGCCCACCACACGGCCTAGGTAATAAATACTACCCATCCGTTTCCCGGGGTATCAATATCCTTAACGAATTAGAATATCCCTAAATATCCTTAATTACAAAAACCTCCCCACTCAAATCCCTCCCCATAGTAAACCAATCCCCAATCCCTACTTCCCCAGACGTTACATTCTGTTTTTCCCCTCTTTGGAACATTACCTAACCTGGGACACTATTACTGGACTCTTAGCATAGTCGGATCCACCTTTTCTGTAGTCTATTTCTCTTAAATCTCCCGCTCTTATCAATCCTTCCTAAAATAAGACTTATCTAGCCGTACACTAACTGACAGAAAAAGCAAAAACCTTATGCGGCTGCATTTACTAACCATATCGAATTAACCCGAGTTATTAAACGCCAATTGCCCAATCCTCGGAATAGCAATCATCGTCCCTACAGATCACCTTCCGTCATGTTCTACTGGTTAAACTTCCAACAATCATTAATAGTCAGCAAACCCTCCATATATTCTCGTATAGGCTCACATCCGAAAATCGTACAACTGCCTAACTCATCTCCCAATGATTCAGCCAACTCATTTAAACAAAGGACTCCCTCCGATATTAATTCTTCAAATTCCAGTACACCCTACAACATTTCGTAACCAAATAACAATGACCTCAAGCACCCAATTCTTCAACCTTCTATTAACCACCGTCTTATACACATACCAAAATTAAGTTTTCAGAATATCCAATAAACTACTGAGTTGCGCAGCTCCTCTGTGACATATACGAAAACCTATTTGGCAATTGTGCATCAAAATTAAACATATTACTCTTCAAAATAACCCCCACAATCCCACGAATCGCCCATCCTTATCCCAATACTCCTCCGCTTCCCCAAAACAACAGGGTCAGACGTTCTTGCTAAAACCATTATGCTATTACATTCTCTCGGAACTCAATCCCACCCGATAATTAGGAAAATTAATAATACACGTCTAGAAACTCGCAATTAGACCACATCTCCCTCCCACCGTCTCCATTGCTACAACTCAGCTAAATGAGTTGTAGATATGCCATTGAAAACCCATCAAAATTCAGCAGCAACAGGTTCCAGACCTCTATCTCAACTCTACACTAAAAATCACCTTGGAGAAAGCAATCCTCCTAATCACGAGAAATCTTCAACAAATCTTGGGCAATTTAAGCTACAGGATACGCTGCCTCAAATGCTGGGAAACAGTCATTTCATAATCATTTCTAAACTCAACCCAAATAAAAGAGCCCTAACTCGCCCTTCTCCTACTGCCCAAATTTCTCTGTCTTTGCTCCATTAGAGTGAAATCTGCTAGAGAAATTTACTAAACAAAATTTCCCAACCCTCATTACTTCCCAGGATTAACTTACAAATCATAGTTAAATTATAAGCTGTTTATTCTAATCATTTTCCTTAAGAAATACGATAAACAGTTACCATTGATAGCCAATTGTCCACAAGAAGGCTCCTCGCCCAAAAGCACCCACCCCTCGCCCCGTTCTTGTGATAACTTGATCGGCGAATTTACACCCCTCCCAACTCCTTCAACACTCCCTCTTAAACACTGAATTCATTTACAACATACCATGTAGCTGCTAACATTAGCGTCTTGCAACCACTAACACCTCCATCACTATTCCGTGAGCATTATTATTAAAATCTCCAATCTCTGCTTCCATGGCTCCTGACAAGTTTACCTCCCTTACAATTCATCTTGTCAATCTCTATTAGTTTCGTCACCTTTCTATCCACTTCCAATATTCCTCGCCGCTAAACAACCTCAGCTTCACCCCCTTATTTCAATTTACTACTTCACATTTCCAAATCTCATATGTCGATTTAGGCTGATTCTTAACGGTCCCCATCACATGCCTGTTAATAAATTGACTGCACCTTCTGACATCCCCCGGCGGGTCAACCATATCCTCAAGGAAACTGGAATTCTGTTTAGATTATTTTAATTATTTTCCCCAAAAAAAAGAAATAAACCTCTTTCCCTCTCCCCTCATCTCCCTGCCCTCTCTGCCAAACCGCCCGCGCTCCACAACTCAATGCTCCCCTAGTCCTCCCAGTATCGATTCATTCTTATCTGTACCTACCCTGGTCCTTAACATCATCCGAGCTAACCTGGACATGTCTCACTTATATCTGACTGTACATAATCTCGAGGACCACCTCCCCATCTTCTTGTGTCTACTAACTTCCCTCCATCAAACCCCCTGCAAAAAAGATTTACTTACATACACTTACTACATTAAAGAAGTCTAACTGGCCAATTGCATTCACTTGCAAACCTAATTAATTTCGAAAACCCTATATTAACCCCACACAATCCAACTGACACAGACTATTCCTTTGGCGACACGCGGTTCCATATGATTTATTCTAAGATACACAATTGATCAATATCAAGACCAACCTCTATAATATTCTCAAAGGCTCAACATGAAAATCCTATACCCGCAAAACTTCTCCCGCTGAAAATCTAAGCCAACGGTCATTAAAACGAAGAAGACTCCCTTCCGAAACTTCAGTCCATTATACCTCCCTGACTAACCATTATTAACAAACATAAAATTACCGCAAATTCTCCAACCTTCAATTAATACACTGTCAAACGACCACGCAATAAGTTTTTCCAGAATAACCTTACTAATAGTAATATGTTCTCAAGAATTGATAAGAAATGACCTGGCAAGTCATCAAAAAATTCTGAAACAAGCACCAACAATGACATACTTTTGGGCTTCCTCTTAGCATTACAGTAGGACTTTCCTGCTTTAAACTGATTTCTGAGAAGATTCAACAAAGCTGTCACCAACCTAAAGAAAAATAATGTCATTACAATATCAAAATCCGAAAAAGGCAACAAAATAGTTCTCATGACCACGTTAAAGTAACTTAACACGCATTACAGAACGTAACCGCTATTCATACTCTTCCAACGCATATCTACTAGCATCATAACGTTAATTTTACATTGAACAAATAATATTTAACAAGAATTTATCCTAATCTTGTTTAATTATCTAATATCATACAGACTGACGAATAACTGTAACATAGCAAATTTTATTCAAACATAACACAATAAATAAGTTCGTTATATAATAACCATCGAATTATAAGCTAACGTAACAACGTTTTCATTAATAAAACCCAACATGACAATAACCTTAACAAGAATATAAGTACAACGCAAACCCAACACACCACGTACGAATAAACCACACACACTAACAAACTCCGCCTTTAACAACATCTAAAGTACATAGCACTTCCTCCAATAAATTAACCTATCAACACTTTTCATGCCCTATTCTCTAACATATCAATGTATTTCTCACATTAACATTCGTAATATTAACAAAAGATTGAGCCATAAACACTTCTAATCATCATACATGACAAAGAAGATAATGCTGACGTAACAAATGTTTTTACATCAACTTTCGTAATATTTAACAAAAAATTCATCATAACCTCGTCTATAAATCATATTCCCAAATGAAGTATACAAACAATAACAAAGTTTAACCAAACATAACAAAAAATCAACAAAATTTTTAAGTAATATAGATTCTTGAATAAGTTTCTTTGAAATAAAATATTACCGTAAACCCTAATAGTTTACTGATTTTAAAGCAGAAATCAGTAAAATCAGTAAATCAAACACCACCACCCATACTGCCAGCCCTACCCATCCACCTCCCAGTGATCTAATTAGAGCTATGATTTCAAGTATATTTCGAGATCAATCTGGATAAAATAACATAAAATAAGTCTTCATATACTGACCTACGAATATATATGCTTACCAACAAAGTTTTAGCATCAATACTAAAGCTTACATATCATAACCGCAACTAAGAATATAATGTACAATGCAAACCTTAACATACCCGCTTATGAATAACCAGACATCCTGAAAATTCCCCCTTATCAAATGGAGTAGCTAACAGCTCAACAAACACTCCGATAATATCTCCCACATTTCGCGCAATCAGCAACAGTATAACCGTATATCTAACAAAACTCCCTTAAAAAGACCAATCTACAAAGATACCAACATCTGGAAAAACTATGAATTAACACCATCTTCATCAAAGTGTCACTCGTTCTGAGTATAACATCATTTGAATTGTTATAAAACAGACATTAGCAAAATTCTAGGGCACAACCTTTACATTATGACCAACAAAACTTAACTAAGGCTCACGTTTATAAACTCATCGTCAGTAACACAGTGAATAATCTAATCAAAACTCATCATTCTCTAACAAATCAGTGTTATTTTCACATTGTCATAGTTAATATTTAACATAACGTACCTAACTTACGAAGAAACAGTTTTCATTATTCTTACGCTATCAAATGCACACACACACCCCTCCGAGAGAAACAGGGGGATGCGCCCATTGACACAACACCTAACCTAATTCAGGAGGGTAACATGAAAATTTTATCTTCCTACCCTTTTTTAGACCCACCCCCCTTTCAAAAAGATCAATTCAGAAACTGTTAGCATTGCAACAGCGCCATCATACAATGCGATTTGATAGCCACTTAAGCACTAAGCAACTACTGCGAGATCATCCCCAGAGAGAGCCCATGAAGATCCCATCCGGGGTACCCTGGAAGGGGACTGTAACACGGTTAATAACGCACGCCCAAAGGGCTTGACGCACCTACCGCTTACACCCCCTTCAGTGGTTATCCCGAGAGTGTTCATGAATCTTCTCGCGCGGGTGATCTCCAATATGCTTACAGTGCCTTACAGTGTATACAAATCGCCATCTGCTATATGCGTCGTTCAAATCTACCAGTTTTGAATATCATATTTTCTGAGAAAGCAAGGCGCGGGATCAAAAATAGGACGTAATATTTCATTTTACTCCTGAAAGCGTTAGTGTTGCAAGGCGCATCCGCCCTACGGTTTTCTCTCGGAACAGGTATGTGTTGCTTTAGATACTCTTGATTAAGGAAAACTGTTTATTGTAAGTTAGGCTACGTTTATGTTAAATTAGCAATGAAAATGTGAAAATAATACCTGTTTTTAAGAAAATGCATGATTTTTTTAGTGTTTCAGTGGTCCGTCATCACATTGTTTAAAATCCTCAAACTAAGCAATCCTTCTCCTAATTTAACAGATAGATTCTGCCCTAAGAATTTGCTGAATGTCCTACGGTCTTATTCAATTGGTCCAAATGATGTTGATACTCATACAACGAGTGACACTTGATGAAGATGGTGTAATTCACTAAGTCCAGATGTTGGTACTTTGATGAGTGTGCAGTGTGTGTGAGAGGTTTTTTTAGATAATACGGCTTTATCTGTTGCTGATAGCCGCGACAAGTGGGAACATATCGAGTATTCTATGACCTGTTAACCTACTTGACCTTGCACACACTAGGGAAATTTATCAGGATGTTTAGTGATATTGCATACGCGAGGTATGAGTGTAGTGATTTGTACATTATATTTCTTTAGTTGCCGGTATGATTATTTAGCTTTAATTAGATGCTTAAAACTTTGATTGTAACATATCATGCGAGTACGGTCAAGTATATAGAAGAACTTATTTTTCTATATTTTATCCAAGCAGCATGATATCTCGAAAAATATGACTTAGCAATCGAATCTAATGACTCTGCAATAAGATCACTGTTATAGTGCTGCTCACGGAAGTGGTGCGTACTTGCAGAGCGAGGGTGGTGGGTGTATGATTACTGATTTACCTGATTTAATGCTTATTAAAATCAGTTTAACTATAAGATAATTTTAGATATTATTTACAAGAATATAATTTCATTTATGTCAAGCATAAATTCTCCCCTCGGGGTTGGATGTTGGTTTAGAAATTTTAGATGTTGTATTATCTTCGCTGGGATTATGAATAGTTTAGCGAAGGTTCATGATGAATTTTTTATATACAATATTACAAGTGAAGTAAAAACTTGTTACGTCAGCATTATATTCTTTGTCGGTATGATGATTAGAAAAATATTGCAAATTATTTTTTAAATATTATCGATCATGCTAATTTAAAAATTAACCTTGAATGTTACAGAGATATGCATGCAAAACCAGTGTGTGAATAGTGTTTACGACTCAGTGGCTTCTCTAAACTCTTTTCCTATATCGCTGCATCCCGCTTTGCTACATCAAGTTGCCAAGTCACCATGTTAGATACTAAAACGAAAAATTTACAATTTATTAAAACTGTATAATTATTTATTAAGCATTATTAAAGATTATATAGAGAATTCTGACACTCCCAAAAGCATTCTCAGAAGTTGACCTCTACTAATATATATATATATATATATATATAATATAGTATATTATATAAAATATATATATATATATATATAGTATATATATATATATAATATATTATATATAATATTAATATATATATATATATATATATATATATATATATATAAAATATATATTATAATACTATATAGATACTATATATATATATATATATATATATATATATATATATATTATATAATATATATTATATAAATATATACTATATATATAATTATATATATATAGTATATATTATAAGGATACCAACTAAAATTGTCGCTAAACAAAGCTGGAAAAATCAAAATCGGATTGTTAAACATATTTAAAGTGATAAACAAACTGCAATTATTAAAATGTATCAAATTCTTCGCGGGTCCACCCCTGATGAGAAGCTGCGATTCACCCAAGGACGCGTCACACAATTTTTAGACCACTGCGGTTACGTTTTGGACGAAAGTGTTATGTTACTTTACTGTTGTTAACAAAATGTATGTTTGTTAAGTTTATGGTTTGGGTGTTTATGGTGTTAAGTTGTCGTTGTACATATATTATTCTTAGTTCAGTTATGTTAGTCTGGGTTTATAATGTTAAAAACGTCGCTTACGTTTAGCTTATACTCGATGTTAGCTATATAAACGATCTTATTTTTGTTATGTTTGAATAAAAGAACTTTGCATATGTTTACACAGTTATTCGATTGGTTTGCTATTGATTAATCATAAACAAGTGATAGATAAATTCTTGTATAAATTATTACCTGTGTTCAATGCTAGAAATTTAACTTAAGTATGCTAGGAGTATAGCTTGAGAAAAAAGTTATTGAATAATTACTCTTTGTATGCACTTTAGGTTACTTTAACAGGTGCTTACAGTGTGACTTTGTTAATGTTAACCCTTTACTTCAGATGACTAAGTGTGTTAGTTTGTCGGTTGTACATCATTTCTCATAGTTCATATATGCTATGTTAGCTTAATATAATTATGAAAACCTTTTATGTTAAGGCATATATTCGATGTTGAGTATATAAAGAACTCATTTGGTGCTATGTTTATCTGAAATTATCATCTATAATGCTGACCGGGAAATCCGATTGTAAGTGTAGAAATTAACAGTTGAATATGTATAGATGATATGCTTGAAAAAAGTAAGTAATACTGGGTTTACGCTTGTCATGCTGCCTGCTAGAGTACTGTTAACTGCCGTATAAGTATGGACTGTGCTCATATGTTACGTGTTTATTCTAGCGTTAAGGCATGCTGTGTTAGATTTTTTTATTTCTACATTAATATTCTATAGGTCTCAGGATAGATGCTATGTTAGCATTTATTAATGTGAAAACAAATGTTACGTTAGCATATATATTCGTTGGTTGTATAAAAGAACTTATTTTTGTACTATTTCATTGTTGTGTTGTTGTGTTAGTTTTTGTTTTCGTTTTGTTGTTGTTGTTGTTGTGTTGTTGTGTGTTGTTGATGTTGTTGTATGAAAAATAATTATTGCTGTTGTTGTTGTCTAATGAGATTATTAAATATGCTAAAGAATACATATGGTTCGTGCAGCGTTGTATTTTGTTCTTACTTTCTCTTTACTGATTTGGTTGAAAGAACAGGAAGTTCTCACTTACCTATTGAAGGTTGTTTACGCATTACTAGTTCCTCAGTAGGACATTTTTTTCGCTTTACTGTACCGATGACAGTTCCCCACATTTCTCTACACCTGTTGTTTAATATCTCACACGAGCTTCGTCTATTCCCAACGATGTGTGTCCATTATATATTTAATCGTCAACCGGGGATGGATACCGCGGATACCATTCGCTGTATCCTAGCCAAAGGTTTCAGAATCAATTAGACCTTTATTCGTTTGTGCTGATGAATTCATCGAAGATATATCGATCCTATAGCAGCCTGCATGGCATTAGAGGATAAGTGTTGAGTGTTATCCGGACATGCGATCGAGAGTCGTGAACTATTTCTATCAGTGAGGCTTGACCGTGTGAGAGGTGATAATAAGAATAAGACGATGCTGTTCTCATCCATGTTGTCGGTATTAAAACCACTTGATGGTACGCAACACTAACTATACCGATACTACTACTCTCAAAATAGTTTTCATGTGAGGTGATTTCTGAGCTAGCAAATTTTTTCAAGTTCGATCAACATCTGAAAATATTACAGCACTGCTGAAAAATAAAAGAAGGAACATCTGCACCTTGACGCAGAATCACATATCACTACTTTAGAGGACTTAGATACATATAGCACAGGGAATCATGCGCAGATATTTACACCGAAAACCCATTATGTGTTTCACGTATAATCAGTATAAGGGGTGCGCTTTAATAAACTATCAGTTTATAAGCATTACTTCTCTTTGTATGAGGAAAATGATTTGCTGTTTGAATCGTCATACGCAAAAAAAATGATTTTAGTGTCTGAAGGCATTAATAATACACTCCATTTAAGATCGTTGAATCTATAGAGATGACATATCAAGCCTTACCAACTGAATTCCTATGTTCGCTATCAGATGAATTTTAAATATTTAAAAAACTTATATTTTATGATTTATAATGTTTTATGTATTATACTATAACCTTTTTCATATGAACAATTATACTGTTTAGTAAATACGAAAACTTGTTTTACTCCCCGTATGATCGATTTATTGACTACATTGATGATAATGACGGCTGTTTATTTCCGAAGTTTGTGATGTTGTGTGTGTGTGTGTAGTGTGTGTGATGTGTGTGGTGTTATGTGTTAAGTATGTAATGTTCAATAGTTTAGCTTACAGAGAGTAAAACTGTACTTTGTTTGTCTTTACCCATTAGTTGATATGCTGCTTAACGGGTACGTTATGACCTCGTATTTGAGGAAATCTCTTTACATTTGAATTAGTTTCCCTATTGCCTGTATGTATGGATTATGTTTTTGTGAGTCTTGTGATAAATTTTTGCTAAAAATTTTAACACATTTTTTTAATGCTAGCATTTTATTCAATTACTTAAGATGTACTCAGTTTCTCGTTGCTATAGATTATATTCTATAGTTCTAGGTAAGGTTATGTGACTTATATTTAATATGGAAAACCTTTGTTACGTAGCATACTTCGGCTGGTCTGTTATGTGAATAATTACACAAGGTTATACTAAAATTTTTGTTAAATTATTACAATGTAATGTTAAAATCTAAACTGTTATTTATTTTAACATTTTGACAAGGTGGGAATAAGTTACGTTTTTGGATGTTATGTTAGTTAACTTTACTAGTTGTAAGTGTGAACATCTTGCGTACCAGTAACTTCTTTCAGCTTTATGAGGTAGTTTCGTCTTTGTGGGTGTATATTCATATTCATTGATTAGATGCTTAAAGTCAGCTTTATTAATGTGAAAACTTATAACTTAAAAAAGAAATATATTGTTTGATGTCTGTATAAAGAACCTGATTTTATGTATGTTTATCCAAAATACTACTCGAATGCTGACTTGATCAGATAGATTCAAATCAGATCAAAGAGATGGATAGGGGGGAGCTGTGATGGTGGCTGGATGGTGGTTATATAGATTTTACTGCTCTAGGATATGTAAAAACGTAATTTGTAAGTTTATAAACATAAAAAAATAGGAATATCTTTATTTTAATCTGATTTTCTTTTCTGGTTCTAGAACCATTATTTTCGAAATCCTACAGATCCAATAATACACTATATAACGACACCTTAATATGTGCTAGTTATACGAATATTTAGCGTAACTAGACACTCGCATCGGCTCTCTACACCGTTGCCTGTGCCATACTCTCAGACTCTCCTTCCTTCATTTTTTCCTTCCCTTCCTCCTTTCTCCTCCTTTCCTTCCTATTTCCTTTCCTCTTCTTTCCTCTCTTTTATAATTCCATGCATTTTTCTTTTTTCAAATATGAGACCCCCTCCGATGGGGCCCTGCGACCTCAGCAAGTCGAATTTCGACTCCCACTCCGTCTCCGACTCTGACTCCTCTACCCTGTCTCAAAGTTTCAGTCTTCTACGTTCAAGCCGTTACGTCTAAGGGGGGGGGGTCCCCACTTCGGGGACCCTCGGCGACGTAACTTGAATATACACAGTTTACAGTCACCGCTCTAACACCCCTCCAAAATTTTAGCCACGCAATATAGATAACTCTAAACCCATGTTGTAGATATATTATTGCGACTCAGACCGCGATGCGAAGAAGCAACCACGGGAAGGCAAAGTCGGAGTGCGCAAAAAACGATCCCCTTACAGGAATCGTTTTTAGACTCAGAATCAATTCCCTTCTGGAATTGATTAATTGGTAATAATGAATTTTAATTAATAACATTAGGGTGTATTGGAATGCGCACGCGCGCCTCACCGCTACGTATCTCGTCTCGACGAGAATACGTCATCACGTTCAGCCTTAACTCTCGTTGCTTAAACTCAATCTCGTTGCGAAAGCCAAAAGGCTAAACGCGGGCGTAGCCGGGGGGCTGACCCCCCCTATTATACATCCCACCGACTTGAAATTTAATCACGCTTTCGAGCACTTAGACCAACACTGAGATTATATCAAGTCCAACCTGATAGGTTGTAGTTACTTTTTGAGAAAGCTGGGTATCTAATGGCGCGGATGTGGCAATACTACTCTAGCCATTTTGTGGGTAATATACCAATCAATATATAGTTCAAGTCTTGAAGTCATTTTCGGAAAAAATTTCAGAACGATAAATCAATCAATATAATTCTATATTTCATTATAAAACATAATTGTTCAAAAAACACTGACAATCCAAAAGACCAATGACAACAGACAGAAAAACACCCGAAAAAGAAAAATAGTGTTTGTTTTTTTTCTGGTCAAAATTAACTGAAAATTAAAAATTTTGTGTCCATTTTAAGTTTGGGGCTAAATGGGGATCAGCCCGGAGCTCAAATTGGGTCCTGCCCTTTATATATATATAATATTTATATATATTATACTATTAATATATAACTATATAGATTATATATATATATACTATTATATAATATATTATATATATATATACTATATATCATATATATTATAAATATATATATTATACTATTAATTATATAAATATAATATATATATTATATATATATATATATAATATATATATATATATATATAATATAATATTAGCTATATATATACTCATATATATATATATACATAATATTATATATACAATTATAATATAGATATAAGCTATATATATATATTATACCAGGTATATATATATATATTACTTATAGTATATATATATAGGATATATATATATATATATATACTATTATTATAATATATATATATAATATATATATATATATATATAATATACTATATATATATATATATATAACCAGTATATATATATATACTATATTTATATAATATATATAATAATCAATTATAATAATATATAGTATATAATAGTATATTATATACATAATATATATCTACCTATATGATTATATATATTATATAATATCATATATATACATAGATATATATAAATATATAATATATATAATATATAATATAGTATATAGTATAATATATATAAGTATATATATATACTTATAATATAATAGTAGCTAATATATATATATTTATATATTATAATTATATATATATTAGTATAATATATAATTAGTATTATATTATAATAAATATAATATAACTATAATATAATACATATGTATATAATAATAATATAGATATTCAAGATAAAATATATACTATCTATATATATTATTAATATATATATATAACATTATATATAGTATATATAGATTATATTATATCATAATATAATAGTAGATATTATTTCCCAGAACCTATAATTATATACATAAATAGTGCTATATCTATATAATTAGTAATGGACCGCAGCTGAATTTTTTTTCACAACCGCGGTTGCGGTTTTTAAGGGTTCTTAATCCAAATAAATCTTCCATCTTCACTCACACCCATAATGATCTCGACCACCCTACCTTCATTACCATCCTACTATTAATATCAGTTATTCTGAACAATCCGAAAATTCACAGATCAAGACTAAAAACCATATGTCTAACAAGCCTTCTGAGTCCTCATCAGGTAACAGTTAAATTTCTCAACAACCGTGGTTGCGGTTGCGATTGTGCAATAAAAACAAAATTTAACCACGTTGCTTTGTTTATTACTACTATTACTATTACTGACTACTACTACTACTATACGTAATCATAATAATAATAATAATAATAATAATAATAATAATAATAATAATAATAATAATAATAATAATAATAATAATAATAATAATAATAATAATATAATAATTAAAAATGAATTATTGTATAGAAATAATAGATAATAATAATACATAATAATAAGTACGATGATAATAATAATTGATAATAGTAATAATAATAGATGAATAATAATAATAAATACAGAATAATAATAAAATAATAATAATAATAAATAATAATAATAATAATTAATAAATATATGAATAATAAATATATAATAATAATGATAATAGTAATTAATCAATAATAATAATAATAATATAATAATAAATAACAAGCAAGATGCTACGCACTCTCTTTCTCCCTTAACGGAGCAAGCTTGTCATGAGCACTCGCGCGACTCGCGCATTAGCAGCTCACCCGCTCGCTACGCCTCGCGCCATTGCAGCAAGGCCACTCCGCTCGCAGCGCTCGCGCATTGGCGGCAAGGCTCACTCCGCTCGCTACGCTCGCTACGTTCGCCAAGATGAAACAGGGCAGACCACATGTCGGTGGGCTCCCTTCGCTCGCTGCGCTCGCTATCTTCGCCCTGCTTAGTCACGGCGAGAAGAACTGCCCGACATTTTAGATTTGTGAAAGCAGACAATATTTATATACGTGCACTATAGGTAATCAAAATTGTGACCAATATAGATAATAAATATAATAATAAAATCAAAATATTTATAATTTCAATAATATAATAATAAATAATATAATCAATAATAATAATATATATATTAATACATAATAATAATTATATAATCATCATAATACATAATAATACAATATTACTAAAATTTAAACTTTTATTTATTTATTTAAACGTTCTTAATAAACTATGAATCGTAGTGACAAAAATATGGTGCTCCACATAGATTCAACAAATTGACACAACCGGGAAATATTTTTGGCACAGTTTTAAAGGATTAATTAAGATTTAGTCAATATTAATAATAATAAAATAATATTAATAATAATAATAATAATAATGAAAATAAAAATAAAATAGATAG
>JABUQX010046142.1:20000-24644 GCA_015478945.1 Trachelipus rathkii | reverse complement strand
TTAAGGATCAATATTAAAGTAATACTGCAGAAGCATTGAAAGTACTTTATAATGAATAATACTGTGCAGAGACACCAAAAGTAAGGGATCAAAATACAATACTGAGCCTGTGGCCTTATGTTAAAATTGTGATGCTCTATAGTTACTGCCTTTTACGAGTTTCTTTAATAATAATAAGGTTGATGGAAATATAAAACATTTCGGTTTTTAAAAGATAAGACCATAAGAATAATTGGTTTAACTCTGCTTGCTATCTTAAACTAAACGAAATTAATCTATATTATATTTTATTTTATTTTATTCCAATTAAAAGATATCCTTTCTATGATGATTTTTGACACGCAATTGAACTTGGCTAAGATTCGAAATATGAAGGATTCATGAAAGGCCTATAATGAAAAACAAAAAAAAGTAACTTGTCTAGTAGTAGATAATCTCCAAAGAAGCTAATTTCAAGTCAACGAATGTCATATGTATTTTATACTTCATATACATTAAAAAATACTTAAAATTAGTAGCGCATAAACTTACACGATCAAATATAAAAAGTGAGTGTCGACATTGCAGCTAGCAGATGCATAATCAGATTTTTATGATACCTTTGTCAACATTGGGAAGCTGCTGCCTAATAGAAAAAGAGACCCGTATTGCTCTATGACGTGACGAATTTTTGATCGAGATTTTAACATTGCATAGGCCTGGCTTGCGGTAACTTATAGATATAGTAAATTTTGTGAATATCATCCAGTCAATCCGTTCTAAACTTGTGATGGGGAATAAAAGCAGTTTAGAGAAATCGAAATGAATGGCAGCTGAAAAGTCCAATACCTCCTTTCTTTCCATAGTTATTCCACAATTCATTAGGGAAACGTCAGCTCTCTGTGTAAAAAGAAGTAATTATTTATATCTTCTCCGTTTATTTAAAATTTAATTTCGGAAAAAAAGTTTCAACTTTAATATGATATATCCCTCCATAATGTCCGACCGGATGTCATTTACAATATCAAGTCTTCGGCCAGACTTAATTTTCTATAAAAAATTGGATATCTTTTCCTTAAAATTCTAAATATTTAATTTCATACAGTATTATTCATTTATTAGCTTAAGAGATATTTAGTTTAATTTCGTATATAACTGTAAGAAAAAGTTGTATATACTGTAGATATGTAGTAGATGAATAGCTGATATTTTTCTTTATTACTACTGAAAGATTCTTTTAGTATATGTATCGTTGTATTCTTTATAAATTTCCCTGCAGTAATGCGTTTTATATAATTAAAAGTATTTAAGAGAGCCTATCTTTAAACATTACATAATGTAATATTTGTAAGTATAAATTTGCTTTAATTAATCTGATTATCTTCACAACTGATTCAGTTTTATAGATCTTTTTGATTGAAGTAACAAAACTTTGATTCCAAGTACTTTTCTGTAATCCAAACCGTCTGATCCTAGTAAGGATTGTTAATTTTTATCAACTCTCTCTCTCTCTCTCTCTCTCTCTCTCTCTCTCTCTCTCTCTCTCTCTTCTTCTCTCTCTCTTTCTCTTCTCCTCTCTCTCTCTCCTCTCTCTCTCTCTCTCTCTCTCTCTCTCTCTCTCTCTCTCTCTCTCAAAAAAAAAAAAAAAATGCTTTGAGCATTTAGATGTATACCAAATAAAAGTTTTAGGCTTTTGCATCCTTAGCTTTCCTCACCCATATCCAAAATCAAAAAATATCTCACAGTAGATTTTCTATTAACTTTTATTTGGAAGAAGGTTGAAAATTGTTAAAATTGAAAATTCTCTATTGTTTTTGCTGTTAGTCCAATTTTTATGTAGTTTTCAGATTAAATTGAGTTGGCAGAGTTACATATCTTCTATTTAGAGCATTTTTCTATGTACCCAGCAATTTGTCTTTTGGAAACGCCATTGTGATGGCTATTTCAAATTGAACATGTCGTTCCCAAAGGGGAAATGATTTTGCATGCAGAAAAATATCTAAATAAATGATATTTACTCGTTAAGCTCTATTTGATAATTTCATTTAAAAAACTTGAAGGGATATAAAAAGTTTAAATTAATTTTAACTTTCGAAAAAAAATTATATCCCTCTTGGCAGAAAATGTTTTAAAAAAATTTATGAAAAGATTTTCTTACTTTTGGATACTTTTTAAAAAAGGTATAAAGTTAATATATTTAGCAACATTTTGCAGCTAGCCCAATTATATGTACATAAAAAATTCATAAAACATAAATGAATAGTAAAAATTTAGAGCAAATTATTTATTTTGAACAACTTTTTGAGTTAAGCAAAAAGATTTTAAATGTTCCAATTTTTGATTAATTAATAATACAAAACATTCTTAATTATATAATTCATTGTTAATTACAGTAATTTATCTATTTTTAATATATTGGAGAATTGTTAATAATTTGTTAAATTATCAAAAGCTTTAATTCACAAAATGGGGTGCAAAATAAAAATATTTCAGCTTTCTTAAGTGAAAGTCTATTTCTTTTTGAGCTGTAGATGTTGCCAAATTTTATAAACATACTCTCATTAAAAATGCTGTTGTGGAGAGGAGCATAAGCATTTCTTTTCAATGTTTGAAACGATGTTTCTAATGGTTCTTAAATTTAAGATAGTAGCTATACCTGTAAGCTAGTAAAGTATGTATATTTAAGTGTATTTATAGTGAAAAGGTATGGTATTAACTGAACTTTTCATAGGTAATTAGAAAATTGGCCTAATAAACAAGAAGACTGCTTGGCTGGCTAGGTATCCGTCCTCCGACCAAAGTTATGACTGGAGCTACATCACTTCAAATTTCATACGGGACTGTTAAGAGGGTGATGTAATTGACTTTAAAAGGCATTAATTTTCTTTTGTTAAGATGTCAAGGTCATTAATAGTCTAACCTCAATGATCAAATAGGAAACTCAACCAGTGGTAAAATATGAAGAAAAATGAACCCAGTATCATTTTGTGAATTTTTAATTATCATATGAAACTAAATTATGTAATTAAGTATGAATAAAAATCCTTCTTTGAATTATTTTTGCTTTTAATCTTACTGTATTGAACATATTTTTGTGCCAATGAAATTGTCCACTTTTAATACAAAGCTTCGATTTAAGAATTATTTTTCAATATATCTACCTTATTAATTAAGTCCTCGAGAATTGTTGGAAACGTTTGATTTCCTCCATATAAATTAGTATCATTATCAGATGAATCCATTAAAACAGTTCTAGAATAGAAAAAGAGTATTTTATTTTATGTCGAAGAATTTTACTAATGTAACATTATCATTGGGTTATCATAATTAAATAAAACCACATAAGCAAATAGAAAACCAAACTAACTTAAATTTCAGGATCTCTTCTAAGGTTTTCCATATTTCTGCAATATATCCATTTATGCCTTTGATTGTTCCATTCGAAAATCTGGAAATGGTCACCATTGGTGGAAACTGGAAAAAGGTTTCATTATAATTAATTTTAGCATTATTTATTTAAAAAAATTTGAGGATTGAACATTATTCTATTTATATAAAAAATTACCTACAATTTTGAATATATATATTATATATATAAATAAATAAATATATATATTATATATATATGATATAGTATATACTATATTAGAGAGAGAGAGAGAGAGAGAGAGAGAGGATATTAATCCCTTGGTGTGATATGATTTTTATATGGTATAAGTATAGGTTAACGCCAAATTTTAAGATTTTAATTTCCCTAGTGAAAGTATATATATATATATATATATATATAGTATTATTAGTATGTATAGTATAGTATATGTATTATATATATATATAATATTATATTATATATAATACTATATATATATGTAGTGATTATATTATATATAGTTATATATATATATAGCTAATAATAGTATATATATATATATATATATATACTATAGTATATAAATAGTATGTTTAATGGTGCGGGACCTCGCATATTTTAGCGTGATGGAAGAGGTCTGTGTAGTTTGCACTCGTGGGATCTGTTTCAAGAGTGTATCGCTGCCTGGTCCCCGCCCAAAATCCCGTATGCATCAATAGTCGACGGCGTGTAGGCAAAATTCCATTTTTAGCTCTTCAACATTAAAAAATTAGATAAAAAAGAAAAACACGTAAAAAAAACAATTCTCCTCTATACCGCTATACCATATCAAAAAATCATATCGAGCACTAAGGAAAACTAATATCCTCTATAAATTTAGAAACCTGCATTTAAATTAGTTTTATAACTATATATATATATATATATATATATATATATATATATCACTGATAAATATAAGTATATACTCGTATATATATATATATATTATATCATATATATATATATATATATATATTTATATATATATATTATAATACTATAGTGAAATAGTATATATATTATGTTAGTTATATATATTCGTCCTATAAGTATACGTTACGCTATACTATTATATTTTGAATCGTCATGAGGCGACAAATAAACGTCACTCTTTCCCTTTCGTTATCATATTCATCATTGTTAAGAGTAATGTGTTTTATCTGATAGTAGGAATGAAAACCACTATATTCATGAGCTTGCATTTTGGTCTGTTCGTCTGAAAAAATCGCCTAATAATATAACTTGCTTATTAT
>JABUQX010046142.1:0-15000 GCA_015478945.1 Trachelipus rathkii | reverse complement strand
TAATGTTCTTAGCAGCTAATTCCTTTTTCCTTTTCAGATAATCATCACACAAGCAAGGCAATTTATCATCACTTAAAAGAAATAAATACTATTGCATATATTTAATATATAAGTAATAGCTTCTATATAACTAATGTTGTTTATCTATAAATATAGTTCGTCTTTGAAGCTATGTAATTGGCAAAAAGAGTTTTTTTTCCTTATTTATCTTTATCTCTAAAAGGTTTGTATGAAAGTTGGGAATTTTTATCTTTAGTATTCTGTTGTTGTTTAGAGTAGGAATAAATTATTGTTTTGGAGGAAAACAAATCAATGGATGAGGATAATCTTAAACAAATCTGAGATAATATTATATATATATGAAATGTTATACATAGATTATATATATTATATTATATATATATATATATATATATATAATAAGGTTCAATTTACTATATATATATAATTATTAATAATATAATATAAATGATGGATTTCCATACTATATATTAAATATAGGTATATATATATATATATAATATATATATAATATGTATATATATATATATATATATTATATATATATATATCTATAATATACTATATAATATATTATATATTCACTCTATTATAAATATATATATATTTATATATTATATAGTATATATATATATATATATTATTATACTATAATTATATATTCATGTTGTGTGAATAGTGGGCGTGTGTGCGTGATGATGTGTGTGTGTGTGTGTGTGTGTGTGATAGTTTTAACTAGAGTGAAGAAAGAAATTTATGTTAATTTTTTTAATATTAATATTGAATTATGATATATAATATAATATTATTTTATATATAGTTATATATACTATATAATATATATATATATTTGTTATAAAAATAAATAAATAGTATATATAAATATATGATAGTATAGTATATAAATTATTATATAATAGTATATAATTTTAGTATATAGGGTGTGCCTGGTGAGAAAATTTCAAGAGGAAAGTTTGAAATTCAATTATACATCCTGATTATATATTTATATATATAGAAATATATATATAGGTGATATATTATAATATATATATCATAATACCTATATAATATATATATATATATTATATATATAATATATATATAATATTATTATAATATACTATATATAAATTATATATATATATACGATATGAATATGTATATAGTATATAATAGATATATATATATATATAATATATTATAATTATATAATATAGATATATATATATATATAGTCACTCAACCACTCGACGTAGGGCGGAGGCCCTATTCGAGGATGGTGGTTTTACACGTGTTCAGAAGGCCACCAACTAACGCAAATGACGCAGATGAGCCACAGACGCAAGTGTTAAAGTGAGAGAGATTAAAATTCAGCAGGGAAACACAGAAGATGGCAAGAGAATTCCACAGAGACCCGAGGTGGCAGGGAAGACAGAAGCAACCACTAGCGAACTAGGGCTGAAGTAACTAATTCAACAGAACTCAAGGCGCAGACACAGCACACCTTAGTGCTACGTGGGCGTGCCGTAAGGTTATGGTGGTTACGCGAGAATTGTACAAAGTAATAACCACTGCGAGGCAGTCTGCCGCTGCGGTACCTTATAGTAAAAGAGATAAACGCCACCAACATCGACTCCGGGGGGCCCCCAAAAAAAGATATGAAGGGTGCAAGTTGAAGTATGACAAATAGGAAACGAGTTTATACAGTCTTGTTGGCTTTACTCGGACCCGGTCCAGATAAAGAAGCCGAGGTGAAACTCCATGTCAAAAAGGGACAGGATGAGCCTTTGTATAGCTGCGAGGTAAACGGAGAAAAGATAAAAAGTCTCGCAGTTGAAACAAAATTCCAGTTTCTTGGAGGCCACCCTAGCAACCATAGAAACCTTTGTGATGTGAGGTTTCTCAAACATTTTTGTAATGTTCAAGGCTCAAAGGACTGTTATATATTGTCAAACAGCAAGAGAGACGCGGAGAACCGTCGAAAGAGATAGAAAGTTGGAAGGTGTTTAGAGAGGGAGATTTGTAGAAAGTTGAGTTTTGTAAAGAATTAAGTTTCACGAAGAAGTTCTAAAGCGACCCACCCGGAAATTTCTTAGTCCAGAATCAACGAGGAATAGAATCGGACAAGATTAAGACGCAGATGGCAATTATAGAAGTAAAGAGATAAGAGCAGAGTTGAAATAAGTTGAAGGATGAAGGGCGAGTCATCGGCATACGATGTGAATAGACGTAGATGTACAGGTGAAACGAAGAACATAATGAAAAGATAAGAATAAAGAGTAGGAAGTTAAGACAGACACTGAGGAAACATCACAATTTGACAGAAAAAGAAAGAGAAAGGCTATCCATCAACAACAGCGAATATTGAGCGATTTGAGAGAAAATAAGACAGTAAGTAAGCAAAAGAGAAAGGAGGAACTCAAAGAGATAAGTGAGAGTAGTGCATTAGGTGAATGAAGCTTAATAATAATGTAATAACGAGTCAATGCAATCTACACATACACAGATAATCAAAATATAGCTCTCTTAGGAAATAATTTCCACATAGAATTAGATCCACAATAAGCAATAAAATCATATCCCAATTGGTCATCAAATTATATTATTTTAATACCAATAAACTAATTAATTAATATAATAAAAGATATATTCAATGGAGTAGAAAATTCAACTCGAGAATGACCACGTTCAGGACAGCAATACTAGCACGTTTTCGTTACTTCGATATTACTCAGGTGATAACAGAGAGATAGTGAATATTAATAGATATAAAATAATCTCAATCAAGGAAATGAGAGTTGAAATGAGAGTTGTTTCATGAATAATAATAAAATTTGAGAGATTATTGAGATCTGTATATGAATACAAGAGTGTGAGCTATTTATAGCCATGTGATATAATAATCGTGATGGAATAGTCATAGAGCTGGCTACTTAATACTTTTATTCGGAATTCATTTATGAGGGTACATATATACGATATATATATCATATATATATTAGGGCTGTAACTATATCCATACACTATGAATATAGGTAATAAAATAAGTGTTAAGTATTATGAGACATAGGATACAATATAGATATATTATATTGTGATAATAACATAGTAGTATAGAATATAGGTATACTCAGTATACTATATACTGTAAATGCTACACTACGTATACTATATAACAATAATGAACGTAGGGAGATGAGTAATATGCAACTAATATATCATAATATTATATATCCGGGCTATACCACTTACTACGTATATAATACTCATCATAATTATATAAATATACTAGTTCATAGATTTGAAGGATAAATAATATGCAGCCCGTATACATATGATGTATTTAATATCTGAACTAGTAGCCAATAATAGGTAATATTATATTAGTACAAATATATCATGATAACTATGAGCGATAAGTTATATAGTGAATAGGAGGTATATATAAGAGGGTGGATATAATAGTATTTATGACGTAATAACTACCTATGATATCATCCTATATATATTATAGTGAGTATTGATAGTTAATAGAGATGGAAGTGATACTATATATAAATAGGTAGTAGGCGGAATGAATAGTATATTGGTCCTTCTGTCAGTTGAGTACGATATATATATATATATAGCAATACTCAAGTGATACATCCTACATGCAGATAATATACGAATATAATAAGATTAATTTATTTATTATTGTTTTAGAATAGTAATTAGAACTTATTTTATTAGGATAATGTATATATAAATATTTGCTCTTTAATATTTTGTAGAATTTTTATAAAAAATTCAGTGTGTTGATTTTGCCTCTATTCTAGATGTGGACCATGCCAGCGTGCTTCTCCACTTTTTGAAGAAATGTCCAGCAAGTATAAGAATGCAAACTTCTTAAAGGTTGATATCCAAATCTGCCCAAATTATCGAGTTGCGAGATCTACAATTGTGGCTGAAGCGATTGCCTTCATTGAGGGATACAAGCAAGCATATATCTAGAAGAATGATGGAATGAAATGGTGGTGATAGATTGGAGGTTGTCGTGTTCACGGATAGTAGGACATTAAAAAATGCAATATATTCGGCAACACAAGTGGTGAGCAAATGCACAAGGATATATATAGCATGGATCAAGTAGATGATGGATGAGAATAAGATTTCTAAGGTTCAATGGGTGGATACAAGGCATCAATTGGAAGACTGCTCATTCCTATAATATATATCAACAGCATTATACTATAGACTCCTATCATATTTATATATATATATATATTTAAATACCAAATTATATTCACATTAGTATATATCTGAAGTATTGTACATATATTCTTTAGTACACTCAAGTATATCAAAAGCAGTCATCTACTATTCATAATTATAGGCTAGTGTGTAGTAGATAAGCTAACAGTGCAAGCCCTATATATATATATTATCTATACTTATTTCTTTTCTATTACTATGAATCATGGAGTGATGCCGATCAATAATAAGTGCCAAAAACGAACGCATATATATATATAATATATATATATTATGTATTATATATATATATTAAGTTTCATTTATATGAGCTTATATTATATATTATATATACATATATATCAAGTCATTAGCCGACATGTCTTTGGAATTTAGTAAATAGGTATAAAGTATTATAACTTTAAAGATATGAATATATTATATTATAATTAAGGTTATGTTCTAAACAAGGATCATTTTACCAATAGTAGATATATATATATAGCGTAATAGATATTACTAAATATATATATAGTTAGGTGTAGATTATTATGTATTTATAATAGATATTATTGAATGATAAATAAGGTATATATAAATATATTAGAATTTAGTTGTATATATAGAATTGATAGTGATGTCTCATAGTAGGTTAGTTATTTTGTATTTATATGATAATCATTGAATTATGTTTGTACTCGTTATCGTTATTACTTATATGCGTGTATTTTATATTTATTTATATAAAAAGCGCCCAGAAGCTCAAATTAGCATCGTTCAAATAGCAAAGGTGGGGTTTCTCATGTAAGGTTGAAGAAAAGCTTCTCAAGATTGGTCCACACTATTATTTGAACATATTCTTTTCTCTGCACTCCGTTTCTCTCCCTCATCTTCCGACGTTAATTTAGCGTTTTAACCCACCTATGATTGAATGAACTCTGCCACAGCTAACATTGCAGGGTGTGTACCACTTGGAAATCCGCTGTTATCTGCTAAAATAAAAATTAGGATTACGTAAGCTAACTCAAAGACTAAAGGTATGGATGAGTGATACGCTATGTTACTGATAGAGGTATAGACTCATTGCTCTCGTTGAGATTAATGAGTAATATTAGTAATATATTAAAATACAATAAAATAGGTAATAATAATAATGTTTGATAATATAAATTGATTATGAAATAGATAGATAAATAGAATAAAATACTAAATTAAGACTCAGAAGGCATCAATAATATTAATAATAATAATGAATATAATAATAAATAATAATGCAAATAATTAATAATAAGAAATATAAAATAATAAATGATAATAAGTAATAATAATAATAATAATAGAGAGTATAATAATAGTAATGAGTTTTATCGTAATATTGAACAATTAAGTAGTAGTAATAGCATGAATAATAATAAGAATCATAATAACTATAATAAAGCAGAAAGTGCTTGTCAAATAAGCAAAATTGAAATTGAAAATGAAATACAAAAAGATAAAATTGCCATAGCTAATGTATTAAAAATAAAAATAAAAGAGATGATAGTAGTCCTGTTTTGAATATTTCTAAGTCTAAGGTGCATGATAGTTTATATATTTTTTGATAATTATTTCAGTAATAAGTACAAGTTTGATATGTGTATTGAAACGGAGAGCACAGAAAGCAGAACCTTCAGAGAGACAGTAGGCACCTGTTTACCCTCTAATTTGGGCCGAGCATATGTCTCTGCCGTTCAAGAAAGAACAGCGACTACCCCCCACTCTCTGAAGGTGATGTATCTGGCTCTAAGCTTTATAAAATCTTAAATAGAATAGATAATAAAGTATATACTATCGATTCTGGCTCCGAAATGGACTTGATCCAGGCTAACCCTATTCATAGGCAAAAGCGGCTTATTGGTCACATTTTAGTTGCCAATGATTAAAAAATAAATGTATATGACCATATTACTGTAAAATTAGATATAGGATTGAATAAAATATACACACACAAATTCTATGTCGCAGATGGAAAGTTAAATATAATAGGAATAACATTTTTGAAATTGCATGGTTTTGGAATTAACTTTGAAAAAGATTTATTAATAGATCCAATTACAAATCATGCAGTAGTTTTAAGGAAACATCACCTTGTAAAAACAATGAAGGTAAATGCACTTTCTAATGAACTTTTGCATTCTTCTCCTGAAACTCCACCTACTTTGCCTTTTATTCCACTTTTTCCTCTAAATGACATTTTATATAAGTATAAAAATTTATTTTTAAATCCATATTTAAAAGAGAATTTGCTGGTAAAAATAAAACAACAAACGAGATGGAAGGAAATATTTAGTAAATATGGGGAACAAGACAGAGGGGATAAAAAAGTGGGAGTAGAAATAGAGGCTGAAATGGGGGTGAAAGAGAAAGTGGGGGATATACCAGAAAGGATATTAAGAGAATTGGCTCGCGGTTACCCATATAAGCCAACCATCCATGGGAACCGATCAGATTACCTGGCAGAAGAATCTCACACAAACTGTATGATGCAACGAAAAGGGAATTAAATCAATTAGTTGATGCTGGTGTATTAAAGCGTACAAATGCAACCTTGTCAGCCCCCTTCTCTGTGTTAGAAAAAGAGGAAGGAAGAGTGTGACTGATTACAGATTTTAGAGAATTAAATAAACGCACCGAAATCGATATCTTTGGCCTACCTAATATTTACGATGCCATATTTGCATTAAAAGGCAGCAAATACTACACAAAGGTGGACCTAAATCAAGGTTTTTATAATGTCCCATTACATCTTGATAGTCAAAAATATTTCACGATTACGAGCAATCTCGGCACATATACGTACACTTGTTTACCGATGGGATTCGTTTCCTCCCCGTCAGGTTTTCAGAGGCTCGTAAATATATTATTATCAAACCTAAAAAACTGTCACGTGTACATTGATGATATATTGTTGTTTTCTGAAACGACTGAAGAGCATGAAAAGCTAGTTGAGACAGTCTTGAAAAGATTAAATTAATATATATCAGCGTTAATGAAAAAAAGAGCAAATTTTTAGTCTCTGAATTGCAATATCTCGGCTTCATAATAAACACTGAAGGTATTAGGGTTAACCCGGATAAGGTTGCAGAAATCCTAGCTTGTAAAAGGCCTCAAACCATCAAAGAGATGAGAGGGATGATAGGGAAATTATCCTTTTACAGATTAATGCTACCGTGCTTAACCGATATAATGAACCTTTTAACTGAATATTTAAAAGGAAAACCGTATTATCGCAAAAGAATAATTTGGAACGAAAAATCAGAACGAGCTTTTAGTGAGGTTCAGAACGCGATAAAGAACGCGTGCACGCTGGCTTACCCAGGTACCACAACACCTATAAAGATCTTCATTAATGCTACTTCAAACTCCTTAGCGGGTGTGATAATGGGCGATATGTTCGCATTTTATTCAGCTACACAATCTCTAACGAAGAGGAAATATGATGTAATTAGTAAGCAACTATTAATTCTGACTAAAATGCATAATAGGTTTGGTTACTTGCTAATAGGTAGACGAATCACTATATTCACGCATATAAAAGAATTTATAACATTATATAAAATAAAACAAATGATTTCTTGAATCAGAAAGCGAAACAAGTGAGGCAACTCAACCTGCTGAGTTCATATAATGTTAATTTCAAATTAATAACGATCAAAAATAACCCATTGGATGAATATGTAATAATAAATAATCCAAATATACAAGTATCACGCGAACAAAGCGACTACCAAGCAGGTGGATAAATACTCGAGAAAGGTTCAACCGCTAGCCCTTTAAAAAGTTCCCACGATAACGCACGCGCTGACCATAAAACCACACATTCCAAGATGCATGAAAGTTGTAAAATGAGTAAGCCGCCCTTTAAATCTGAGACCGAGGCACGCGTCGAAATAGAGAGGAATTTATTGAAATTGTGGAAGAAGTGGAATGAGAAAACATATGACAATAATAACATAAAAGATGCAAATGATTTATTTGAATTAAAGACAGTAAGTCTGATCACTGAATGCAACAAACGTAATAAAGCAATTATAGATAGATTTATGAAGAGCGTAGATTACAAAGATATAAGTATTAGACAAAGGGAAGATACTTTTATAAAATCCTTAATTAATGACGGAGATAAAAGTGCGCTTAGAATAGTAGAACAAAAATTCTGGTATAAAAAAGAAATTATAAAGGTTTTTGTAGACATTTCGTTAGGATATTCTCGAGAGATTCTACCCGAACATTGCATAAATTACGTCATTAAAACTTTCATTTGCAAAGACACCTGGAGTGAAAAGAACAGAAACAGCAGTGAAAGCGGAGTTTGTCTTTCAAAGAATGCATGCCAGAATTAAAAACATAGTAGGGGTGTGTGAAGAGTGCCACATAAGCAAAAGGGCTCGTACTATTAGTCCTGAATTCGGCCAGTTTCGCGAGGTCTCTTACAGGTTTGAGGTATTACACATGGACATAGTAAAGCTACCTCCTTGGAAAGGTTATAAATATTTATTCACATTGATCGATCGGTTCAGTAGTTACCTTTTTGCAATACCATTAAAGGAAATTAACGCTGAAAGCGTTATTAAAGTTTTATTATATGAGATACTGCCTCTTACGGGGGTGCCTGATACCATTGTCAGTGATAATGGGGGATGTTTCAAAGCACACCTGTTCGAAGAGGTATGTAAAATGATAGGTGCCAGGCACATCTGTACCACGAGCGGAAGTGCACAGTCGAACGGAAAAATTGAAATTCAGCATAGGACTCTACTTGCTAGCTTGCGTTGTATGCTAGCTGAGGATGAGTTCCGGCATCATGACTGGGTATCCGTACTTTCGTTCGCGTTATTTGCTATGAAGCAGGCACCTTTAACGGAAAATGGTATTACCCCTTCACAGGTGCTCTTCGGGCAAAATATAAATATACCAGGGAGATTGATAGACGCAGAGAGGCCAGAGGAGCCTATGAGATATGATACATATTTAAATAAATTAGCGGGACTGTTTGCTAGGCCCTTGGCACCTAAAACCACATTAAGGAATAGATCGGTGTTTGTGCCTAAAAATCTCAAAGAGGCAAAGTTTATTTTAGTAAGAAATAAACAGTATAATTTGGGAAAGCTGGAACCTAAATACAAAGGGCCTTATAAGGTGTTGCGATTCCCAAATAACATGGTTTATATTTTGAAGAACGGTCAACCCGTAGCTGAGAATTTAAGAAACATCAAAATGTATTACCATTTGGTGGAGTCAGATCAAAAATAGAGAATAAAGAAAAAAATATATATATAATAAAAATATATGTGAGAGAAAGAGAAAAAATTATTGGAATTAACAGCCTAAATATTCTTTCTTTTTGCAGATTAATCCGAGAAAGGTTATTAAAAATTAAAATTAAGGGAGACTTCATAGCAAAACCTCAACTATTGGAATGTTAAAGTAATAGTGTTTTCTGATGAACAACTATGAATTCTTTTAATTTTTATGAAAACAAAACAAACAAAAAAAACTGTTCGTTTTGTTTTAATGATTTTAGAGAGAGAGAGAGGAAATATTTTTTTTTGAATGAAAAAAAACTGCCATAATATCTTTAATTTTCAAGATCATTCAATGCCTTTTGTCAAAACAAACAGAAATCTAATAGCGAATTAAATTTTATTTAGAAGAAACCGAAATTGGAAAATTTTATTAAAAAAAAAAAAATTATACAATCTCGAAAAGTACTTTCAAAATTTTTGAACAGAGAATAGTCAACCCATGTTGACACCACCTTACGCCGTTCTACAAACATTTAATAAACGCAATTGGTTTACACGTTTTTTATAGTGAGTCTGGTACCCAAATTGAAGTGGAAAAAAATCTGTTCTGTTTTTTTAATGAATTTTTTTATATCTTCATTAAGGAGAAAAAATATGTCCGGTACACTCGCCGTTGGGCCGTATCTGTAGAGGATGCATCGATGAAGCATAGGAAAAACACCAATATACAAAGCTTATATTGTGCGACGCATAAAGATTTTCCATGACACTCCCTCTTATACAGTAAGGTTGGTTCCTTGCCGTGCGAGGGTGATCTACTAGCTCGTACTCTGACTATTAGTCGCTTCTACTAGTTACAATCTTATTAGAATCACTAGGTGTGATGGATGCAGACCAAACGCTCATAAGTAATCAGCAAGAAGAGTGTGATCGAGATTGAGCACAAAAAGTGACACTTCATGCGCGCGTATCAGGAGCAGTCAGATTAAACTCTGTCTCCTTCAGGGTACGTTATTAACACATAACGTCTCAATCATACGATAATAATTGAAGAGTCCCATAAAATACGATCAGGATAGATCCAGTCAATTATTATATAATATATATATATATATACTATATTTTAGGTGTACTAATTACATACCTCTACTCCTCATGCATACACTTAGATACCGTAATTAATACTACTCGATACCAGTCTAGTGAAGGACCCGCATATACAGCCCCGTCATCTATACTAATTCTCTCTCGTTCGTCTACTAGCGGATATTCCCTTTCTACGTTATTTTGCTTTTTTCTTAGGAAACAAGAATGAAATTCTAATTAATAAACTTTAAACTTGTATTATATGTAGTATATATATAGTAATTACTATTAAATAATTAGTATAATAAACATAAAATTAAACGATAAGGTTAATATTATTATTATTACGTAAGTATAATATATAGTATATAAATTTATAATTTAATTGATTATAATTTGTTAATAACTTAACCTCTCGTATTTAGTATCTCCAGTAAAGATAGGTTGGGATATTACGTTTTACTGATATAAGTATGGAGTTGAGGGGGCTCTCATGCTGTATTGGTAGATTCTTAGTAGGTATAGGATTCTAGTGTTTATGTTCTCTATTATATTTTATTATTAATTGCCAGCGTGGTGTGCGAGGTGTGTGTGTGGTGGTGTGTGAAAGGAGATAAAAAGTGATGACAAATACATTTATAATAAATACATTAAGTAGGTGTTGAACCATTAACAGTCTTTGCTTCGATTTTTGCATGACCCTCATCAATTAAAGTAGAAATGATTTTATCTAAATAGCATCAATATGTGAATAGCAATTACATTAGTTTCCGAAGTTGGTGGGATATTCGTTTCAGATAAGGGGGAGGGGGGCTCTTCATGTGTATTTGGAGATTCATTGGGTGCCTCAGTGTTTAAGTCTGATTGTTTACGGCGGACGAAGTTTGCGACGTTCAAGCTCAGCCAACAGTCTTCTCTTAAACAGGCCTAATTTTGCATCCTTCGGCCCTCCGACTTTAGTTGACACAAAGGCTGTTGTACTGGTGCTCGAGTACCAATATTATGCACACTGTAATGAAATAGCAATATAAGTATATGGTTCTTATATATCTATTTTATTATATAATATATATATAGTAGAGTATATATGTGATATATAATATAATATATTACGGGTATATATATATATATATTAACTTATATAATAATGAATAATAGTCTATTGTAATAGCGTCTATGAATATAATAACGCTTAAGAAACTTACTCTAGGCCGAATCCTATTATCAGTAGCTTGAGGATTAAGAAATAAGTTCATCTTTCTCTCAACTTCAAGTAAGTGTTGGCATCTTGCATTGGGTAAATGCGGACATTCCGGTACTATTTCCGGAATGAACTGGTATTTATCACTTGGTACAGGAGGGGTGAATGGCCGTGTTTCGGCGGCATTTTGAATACATTCATCATCATTTTCCGTCTGATCCAGTGCCTGGTTTTCGATACCATTTTTTGCTGAGTAATAATGATAATTATCATTATATATATTAATATATATATATATATATATATATTATAATATATAATTAATAATTTAACATCACTTACCCTTTTGCATGGTTTGATAGCATTCTGTCTTCGGCCATCATCAGCTTCGACTGCATTTTCATAGGTACCCACAGCTTCCGCTAATTCAACCTCGTCGACTACTTCTACGAGCACGGTTTCTGATACAGGTTCGACATCTCCACTGAAAGTGCGTTTTAGACCACGTTTTTGATTATTTGCAGCCATATTTTCGGTTTCTTCTACAATTCTTGTCAACTAACGAATAACACCTTGGAAACAGAAATGTAGATATTATATAGTATATATATAAAATATTATAATATATATAGTATATATTATGATATATATAATCAAAAGTATAATAAGTATAATATATATATATATATATAAATATTAATAAATAATAAGTATAACATAACATAGTAGGATCGGCAATGAGAGTACCAGAACATTCTAAAACCATAAAAAGAGCACAAAAAGACAAAAAAAAAAAAAAGAAAACCGATCTAAAAAAGAAAAAAAAAAAAAAGAAAATAAAAAAAAAAAAAAAAGAAAAAAAAAAAAAAAAAAAAAATTAAAAATATTAAAAAAAAAAAATCAAAAAGAAAGCTTGAAAGACCAAACACTAATAAATATAAAAATATAATAACAAAAAATACAGAATAACATAATCGTTCTGAAGAATCCATAAAATCAAATAAAAAAAAATCAAACAATAAAAGAGAAAATAAAAGCATAAGAACATTCAAAAAAAAAACTATAATAACAAGGCAAATAATAAATAAGTTGCGAACATGTCAGTCATGATACCTTGACAATTGGTCTGTGCTTCTGTAAACCCATGAGCACCCATTGAAGTAATGCCAAAGTAGCCCCAGAAGGGTGTCCAAACCACCCTTCTTGTGGATTAAAATAGTGATCGAGTTTCAAAAACTAGTGATATGCGAAGCAGGAGATTTTGAAATACTTCGAGATGCCTCCTTTTTAGGGGAGCCGGATCGGCTAGTTGCAGAGGCCTCCTGATACCAATTGTCATTTAAACGACGGACGCTGTTGTCGATGGTATTCGATAGTTCTGGAGAGTGTGAAATTTTTTTTCGTCTTATTATTGCAAATTTGTAAAACAAAAAGCCATAGACAACCCGTAAAACAAGCCATGTTGGGCGCATTTTCGTCGATCTTGACTCTTGGTCTGTTGCTCCTGAATAACCAAACATAGCCAGACACCAAAAACGTAAAAGCATATATAGCAGAATGATAAAGCACCCAAGAGATGAGAGTTCTTCAACATCAGCACTAAGAGTTTCGAGATTTCATAAATAAAAAACAAAAAAAAGAAAAAGCAGAAGTAGTGCTAGATTTGTGCGAGAGAGACTTAACGATATCAAAGCATGGGACTTGAAAATATTTTACGAGATGCCTTCTTTTTTCTGTGGGGGAGGCGTTGATCAGTACTAGTTGGTAGAGCCTCCTGAAAACAATTGTCTACACGGCACGTGAAGCTGTTAATGTTCAGATGGAATTCAAAGTCCATGGCACGAAGTGAATTTTATTTGCAGTCATTAAATTATTAGCATAATTTGCGGGCAACAAACATTTTCCTGCGATTCTCGGCATTCCAATTCGATCTTTGGTAGGTTGCTCTGTATACCCAAATTGAGCACCCGAAGAATGCCGTTTGAATAGCCCACAGAAGGTAGGTTCCACACCCTTCTGTGAGATTTAAATAAGTATAGAGTTTCAAAGCAGGTAGATACCAAAGTCATGGATTTATTTTGAAAAACTATCAACAAGAAATAGACTTATTTTTTAGTAGGACAGAGTGGAATTGCAGTAGTAGAATAGAGCCAATACTGCTAACGACATTGATTATCTAACAGGTACGACGCTGATTGTCGAATGTTCGAGTCCTGGCGCGAGACAGAAATATTTTTTCGTTAACTTATGATTGCAAGTTTTTTTAAAAGCAAAGGCAACAAGCAATGTTAGTAGCGTCAATGTCAGGCGATATCAAATGACTAATGGTACGGTTGCATCCTATAACCCGGAGCACGCCAGAAATAGATATAAGCCGATGTACAGTCTTCCCAGAAAGGAGAGTTATACCAAAATCACCCTTCTTTTGAAATTAATTAATAAATTATCGAGTTTCAAGCAGTGAATATCGAAGGCAGGTAATTATGAAACTTAACCCAAGACATGCCTTTTTTATGTTGAGGTGAATCGTTTTTGTGGTAGAGAATCCTGTACTTTGTCTAACGGTCGGAACGTCTGTTAAATGTCCGGATGGGTTCGAGTACCTGGCATCATGCGAATGAATGTTCCGTTAATTATTGCAAACTTTTGTCGCAACAAGTGCAATAGTTTTTGCGAAATTCGACGTTCCTTGACCTTTAGCGTCGGTCGCTTCTGTAAAACAGAGAGCCACCAGAGAATGCCAGTGTGCGCCCCAGAAGGGCATTACAAACCACCCTTTTAGTGGATATTAAAAAATAACTGGGAATAATACTAATAATACTAGCATTTGATTATTCGAAGCAGTAAAGATTTGAAAACTTTCAGATGCCTATCTTTTTTGAGGTAGGTGGATCGGTACTTAATAGTGATAGAGCGCTAAATGTATAAACATTGTATCTAACGGCGATAACCTTGAATGTCGAGAGTAATTTGGTAATGTTCCTGGCAGCGAGGGAAATTTTTTCTCTGTCTTAAGTTACTTTGCAAATTATCGCAACAAGAAAGCATAGTTCACATGCCGGCGTAGGCCTTGTTACTTTGTGTTTGGTTGCTCCTGATTTACACTAGGGTGAGCAAACTATAGCAGATTAATGCTGATTGTAGCTCACCAAGTTAAGAGGGTTAAAAGCA
>JABUQX010046141.1:12500-41105 GCA_015478945.1 Trachelipus rathkii | reverse complement strand
CTAAGCGAACATAGTAATTTATTCATGCCTTTTTTTAATTATACCTTACTACTTCTCACGAGACTGTTATATCTTCAGTGTCATTATATCCACAATATAACTGAGGTCTCTATATTTAGATGAGTGATTATCAATGTACATACTAAGAACTGAAATTTGATTATGTAGGTAAATAATATATATTCCTATACTCCTGTAACTGATTATTATGATTTGGTAAGGAAGTACCTAGAACTTCAGTTATTACTCTAACGTAAATTCTGGAGCATTATACTGATATATTAAATTAATAGCTTCTTACATAAACACATTTATATCTCGGATATATTACGTCCCATACTCAGATTATCTTTGAACACAACTTGTACCTTAAATAGATTTTAATACAACTAATACACTTAAGTATCTATAATATTTTTTCACTCTACTCATATCTATAAATATTATACAATATATTAACATTTATTATTTAATATATAATATTCGATATATCTTATACTTATAGTGTAAACTTTTAGACACAACTCTTAATTAATCACTTAATTATAATACTTTCTCTCCAACAGTCTCCAGTCCTGTCTACTATAATAGTAATATCGGTATTTTATTCATGGCATACTTATATTGTAATTCTCAGGTGCCTGATTTGGAGGGGCAAGTAGTCAGTTATGCTTTCATACGTACTAACTATATATTATATAATGAATAGTGAGCTTAAGTACTTTGAAGCTTTTATTAAGAATACCAGCTTATACATGAATTCTTAGCTGATAAAAGTGGGAAACTATATTAGTATAATTGTTTATATAATATAGGATTGGAGCATGAGGTTCTAATATTCCTTTATATACTTATGGATACTAAATAGTTCATTAACTCTATTCAGTACCTCAATATAATCCATTAGGTATATATCTGATTATAATTTTATGTCTAGTATATAGTCTTGTTCTACTATTGGCTCCATAATTATCAGAGCTAGAGTAAAAATATAGCTATTCATATATTGGTTATATATGATGTTATAGTGTGGAAAAAATTTCTTATACTCGTTCTCACTATCTAATCCTCATATAATTTCTTTGCTACTATAAAAATCATATTATATTATTATGACTTAATAGAATAATCGTTATTGTACATAGGTGATATAATCTTATATCATTATATTATCTATACGACGAAGCTAAAGGTAGCGTATAGACTTTCTATATAAATCGAAATAATTGTCAGAATGAATCACTGCCTAGGTATCTACTATATAATATACTACTTATTATATTAGACTAAATCATAAATCTCTTACTAGCCTTCATTTGTACCTAAAACATCTTATACTATAAAAAATAACAACTTCTTTAATATTATTAATTACCTTATTAATTCGCTACTCCTCTTATTTCGCTCTTGAATGATATTTCATGTTGTTTAAAAGTTAACTTAATTTAGGTAATTGAACAATGTCTTCCATGGACTTGAAATACTGCCAGAGTGACGAGAGCCTATTTTTCCTTCTAATTCAACCCTGGACGAATTCTGGTATTCCTCTTCCTCCTCCTTCTCCTCTCAGGTAGTCCTATGCCTTTACCTGTCATTTCATTTGAATTGGTGCATGGGCTCCTGAAAATCTATGAACGTTAGGAAGGCGGGTGGCCACGGTGTGCATTCCTCTCCGAGTTTTTGAGGAAGTGTGCTTCGCGTGCTGCCCAGCCCCTGGTTCAACTATATTCTCTATGGCCTCAATGCTAGCACTTTCCCCCAGTGGTTGGAAGCGCGCATATGTCCAATCCTATTCCGAAAATAATAATGCCTGCTTCTGATCGCTTTCTAACAATCGCCCTTATAAGTTCTTCTCACTTGTGTTCTTTATCTAAGATCTTTGAAAACCTTTCTCAACTCTCACTTTCTTACACCAACTAGAATCTCTTTGCCGCTTCTTTCTGATTACCAGAACGGCTTTCGGTGCTCGAGGATCTACTGGGTGAATACTTTCCTAATTTAACTGATTTATGGTTTTTTCCGCCCTTAGGAACTAACGGGAAGAGCTTTGTGTGGTGGCGCTTGACATATTCCATAAGCAATTTGACCAGGGTATGGCAACGGCGTCACTGCTCTCTCAAGCTCCCCCTCCTTTGGGTTCTAGGGTTTCTTTCATCTCTCTTTGCTTACTTATGTCGAGCTTTCTTTCAAATCGCTCAAATCGTCGCTGTTGTTGATGGGGCCGACTTCTTCTTTTTGTGTCAATAGTTGGGGTGTTCCTTTTCAAGGGTTCTGTTTAATCTCTCTAACTTTAATTCCTGGCGTTTCATCAATGAATCTTCTCACCTGCACAGTCTAACTATCCACTTATCATATGTCGATGAGCTGACGCCTTCAATTCTTCAGTTTCATATCAATCTGCTCCCTCTTTTACTTCTAGAATTCCTCTCGTCTTAATCTCTTTCCGATTCTATCTCGCTGATCTGGATAGAATTTCAGGGTTGGGTCGTTCAAGCTTGTGAAAATTTAATTTCTTTAAAAACCCAAACTTCTACAAATCTCTCTCTCTAGGACACTTAACTTTTCTATCTCTTTCGACGTTTCTCGCGTCTCTCCTGTTGACAATTATAAACACCTTGGCCTAACATATAACAAAAAAAATGTTTTGATTTTTTTTAAATTCACAGTGGTTGCTAGGCGGCCTCAAAGAAACTGGGAGTTTCTTTTTTTAGAGTGGCGAGACCTTTTTTTTTCTCCTTCTCGAGTTAAACTCCACCTAATTACAAGGGTCTCATCCGCCCTTGTATGGAGTCTTTGCTTTATTTTTTTTTCTTTTTGATTGTCTTTGTACTTTTACTCTTATTCTGTGGTGGGGCGGGGCTCCTGGTTTCATCGTCGGCTTTTGTGGATAGGGTCGAGTCAGGCCAAAAGACACTTATAAAACTGTCCTGTACTTTCTAGTTCACTTGACCCTTTATATTTGTGGCGCGATGTGGTCGCTTTTTTCCTTTTCTTCCCCTAGGGTACTGGTAGAGGGCAAGTGCGCTCGAAGGGAACTATCCACTCGCGTACACCGACCTTTACGACGTGGCTCGTAAGCACAAGGGGTGCTTGGTGTGTCGGCACATAGTTTTGTGTTGATGTTAGGAACTCCAGACTGGTTCGCTGCGGTGCTTTTTCTTTCCTGACAACCTCTGTTATGTGGAATTCTCTTCCATCAAACTGTGTTTCCTACTCAATTTAAAAATTTCGCTTCCCTTTAAAAGGCCTGCGTCTGTGCATATCTACGGTAATTTGCGTTAGATTGGAAATTTTTTGAGGCGGTCAACACAGCCGCCACTCCTTGAAAGGGTTCTACCACCGTGAGCGGGCGGCGGTGACGACTGTAAAAAAAAATAATTAAATAAAAGGTTCTAAAAAGGAAATTTCTTAAGGCTAAGCTGAAACCCAAAGAATGGCACTCCGACGGTGAACCCACTTTAGAATGCATTTAAAATAGGCATAACCGAGGAAGCTTGCTCGCTTGGACAAAAAAAAAAAAAGAGAGAGACAGAGAAGTGGAAGCCGGCTTATCTGCAACCTCTGGCAACAGCACTGATAGTTGGGGACGAATGGTGGTTTTTCAGCAAATAAACCTACTGAAAATGATGAGGATTTGGATATGTTAGACTTTGATAAGTTCATGGGCGAAAATTGAATTGACATCTCATTCACCTTCAAAGGAATCAACAACCAAGGGAACCTCATCGTAAATACTGAAGAGACAGTCATATGCAAGGAGGCAAAGATAATTTCAAATTTGGCATGTCTGTGAAAGAGGAGAATGAGGGCCTCTACGAAAACATGGAGATGGCTGCCTACAGAAGAGAATCTTCATGTGGTGGCAATGGCATGAAATTGGGCCAAGGTTTTCATTATTATCAGTGCTTGCAGGCAAAAATAATTATCAGCAACCTCCATCAGTTCGAGAGCGAGCATATATTTTTAGGTGTAGGTGGGAATGTAACACCCAAAAAGGAACAGTCTCTCCCCAGATACTAGTGAAAGCTTAAATGTTTTTGCATCAAAAGCTTAATGTTTTTGAATTTGAGTATTGATGATATCTATCTTTAATCTCAGAGGAATATATTATTATTTAACATATGTTATGTTTGAAGTAAAGCTTTTTTTATTTTTAAACTTTTTCGGGCTGATTAATTGAGGTCTCTTTCTTTCATCCATTATTTTTATTCTTTATCATATAATTGTTGTAGCTAGTTAAAGAATCTTTCTGTATGTAATCATGTTAAAAAACATAAAGCTTAGTAGCTAACCTTTTGTTAATACTTACTTAGAAAAATTAATGGAAATGGAATATTTTTTTAAATAAAACACAAACATGAAAAAAAAGTTATTAATATTATATTTTGCATTATTATTCCTTAAAGATTTTTTTTGTAAATTTATAAAATAAAAAATTATACTTGGGGCACAACGCAAATATGAAATATAAATGAATAAGTATTGTTTGTACAGGGAATGCCATTTAAGTTGCCTAGCAGTGCACAAATGTTCTATTTTATTAATACTGTGTATTTATTATATTAACTAAAGTATCGGTATCGGTATCTTTATCGGTATCGGCACCTAAAAAAATAGAGTATCGGGATCGGTATCGGTACCTCTTTTCTGGTTAATCGGTACATCCCTATATATATAATAATATATATATATAATAATATAATATATATATATTTTTATAATAGTATATATATATATATATATATTATATATATATATTATATATATATATAATATATATATAATATATATATATATATATATAATATATATTAAAAAAATTTAATAATTAAAAGAAAATTAAATAGAAATGAACAACCAGTTTATACATTTACATACAAAAAAATAATAATAATATAATAATATATAATATAATAAATAATAATAAAAGATAATAATACTAAATAAATATAATAATAATAATAATAAATAATATAATAATAATAAAATAATAATAATAATAATAAAATAATAATAATAATAATAATAAATAATAATAATAATAATTAACAAAAATAAACCAAAATAAGAAGAAAAAAAAAAAAATTAAAAGATAAAGTTAAGGTTAAGTATAGGATGTAAATGGCATAAGGGCCACACGAGAGGGAACCTCTCAACTGGGCCATCGGGAAAAAAAGGATTTACATTACAAGAAATCTGGCTTCATGCCCAATCATTGAAAAGGATTTGGGAGAAATCAATAATAATAATAATAATAATATAAATAATATAATAATAATAATAATAATATATAATAATAATAATAATAATTAATAATAATAATATAATAATAACTAATAATAATAATAAAGAAATATAAATATTCCGATTGTGATTTTAAGTTAGCTAAATAATAAATAATAATAATAATAATAATAATATAATAATAATAATAATAATAATAAATAATAAATATAGTAATTAAGTGTTAATAGAATACTGTTATATTTAAACAGTCATAATCAGATTATGAAAATATGATTTATTAAAATAAAAAAGAAAATTTAACAAAAGATTATAATAATAATAATCGTAAATATGGTAATTATTAAATTGATTATTTCCGCATTTTTGTAATTTATAATATAAACATTAAAACCATGAAGTTACAGGAAGTAATTTATTCATTACTGTGCCTCTTATTATTATTTTAAAAATATATTTTTTATTATTATTATTTTAAAAATTAAATTTTTATTATTTATTTTATGACTTAAATATTTTCTAATTTTGTTCTGATAGAATTTAACATTATTTTAACTTTAATATTATAATAAGAATTAATATAACTATAAATAATATAAAATAATTTAATTTAATTATTTATTTGATTATTAAATAATTATTATTTTATAATCATTATAGATAAATAATTTAAATTACAATCCAAGAAAATACCCACTGTATAAATTATTTTATTCGTTCTTTTCCTTAATTAAAAGGTAATATTAATTATAATTAATTTAGTCATAAATAATATTATATAAATATTATTATAATTTAATATCGGCAACAGTATATATGCTTTCGATAATATTGTAAATTATTATTATAAATTTATTACCATTTTAAATTTGAGTATATACAATATTTATAAATAATAATAATTAGATTTTTTATATTATTTTATTATTTTACTTTACAAATTATTTATTATTTTAATTCTTATATGCCTATTTTTTTATTAATAGGTAGATAGTTTCAATTTATTAAGCACTTTTGGTTAAACTTTGTTAATTTTTTTTATTATTGTTAACCGAAAAACGTAGATTTTAATTTATTATTATTAATTTATTTTTTTTATTTATTTTTATTTTATATTAGAATATTCTTTCGCATAACACCTATACTATTATTTCAACAAATACACAGACATTATTTATTATTGGTTTTACTTATTTAAAAATATATTACAATATGGTAAACCAAAAAAAAAATTTAAAATATAAATCTTGTTGAATAAAAACTATATATAATCAACAGCATTTGCAATTCCTTTTATTGTGTTTATTTATTTATAATATACTATTATTTTATTATTTTAAATAATTTAATATTATTTAATATATTATTATTATAGTTATATTATAAATATTATATTATTAATATTATGATATTATGTAACTTGAGTTTGGTGGTATTTATAATAGAATTCACTTAATATTCATTAAGTCTCTATAGAAATAGTTGAGAGATCTAACAATCCGAACTTATATTTCCTCCGAAAGGTATGCAGAGAGTTTCGTGGCTATGTGGCACAAGGAAACCAATAGAATATGTTGCTTGGCATGGTTAATGCTCAAAATCCGCCTTAGTGGTTTACTGCGTGAGTGAGCCCCAGCTGAGACGCAAGTTTTTGGCTCCATCCTCCAGTTGTTGTGCCATCGTTGTATGAGAACCAATCTCTAAGAAGTTAGGAGAGGTGGCTATATTACCCATAATGATTCCTACATATACGATTAAATATCATATATATTTTAAACTATTAATTAAAATTTATTTTGTATTTTATATATATTGATTTTATTTATTTATTATATGGTTTTATGATTATATTATATTGTTTGTATTATTATATAAATATATTTAGATATCATTTTATATTTATTATATTTTTTAATTATATTTTTATTATGCCTTTCAAATGATTTTTTTATTCATTATATTATTTATATTATTTATATATATAATTTATTTTATATTATATATATAATATTATTAATTAATGTTTTTTGCGAGTGTGTGTAGTGTTGGTGTATGTTTTGGTGTGTTGGTGTGTTGGTATTGTTTATTTGTGAAGCGTTATGCTCTATGTTATGCTTTTTTTGTATAAATTATATATGTTTCTGCTGAATTAAGTGTTATAGGTCTATAAATCAGTTATAACCTGTTCTGTTAGCTTGGGTTATTTACCAATAAACTTGCTCGCTATTCAATTCAATCTTTGTAATAACTGTTGTGTCTTAAAAAATGTATTTTAGTTCAATAAATTACACATTTGTTTTACAATATGTCTATTCTATAACCATTCTCCATCAATTTAATCACTGTAGGACTAGAGATTTATTTAATACAATGACGAATAATAAATTTGAGAAAAATAGAACTTCCATTCCTTTAACCATCTTCCTAGCATATATAACCTTATCAAATAAAACGAATGTACATTATATATATAATATAGCTATTTTTTTCAGATCTCTATAATACTATAAATATAAATTATATGTTATGGTACACTACTATATAACTGTTATAATCTTTTAGCAAAAACCTAATATAATATAAATATTATAGGCAATATTTTAACACACGTGCCTAAACACGTGCCAGGGGAAATCGCCTCGACGCCTGTGTCCGAGTTACCCACAAGGAAAGCCTAACCCGGATATCAGCGAGAGAGAGATATATGCAGAGGAAAAACATGCTATAATTGTTCTTTAATGAGTGATTCTTGACACTAGTACTCGGAGAGAGTACTCACCGGTAATCAGCGCCCTTCGAATAACAAAAAGAGAGAACTTTAAGATATAAAAAAACGACTCTCGTACTTGATACTTTCAAGATTTTATCATTTTTCTATTCAAGCTTAGTTTTAACCTCTCGACTATCATTTCACGAGAATACAACAATCTATTGTATGTGGGTGAACACACTGCCCCTAAGACGCTGCAAATTTCAAACACAATATATCCTCAGGAAGAATTTGGGTCAAAGTGCTCCTTGATATAAAACTTTTAATAGATAAATTTCCATTCTTACCCCTGAAACGTTATCGTACCGCTGTATGCGTCAGCTCTAATAATGCAAGATAGTTGAGGTTCTGAACAGTTGAGGAGGAAAAAATTATGCCAAGTTGTTATAAAAAAATTAAAATAGAAGCCTTGAATTGGTTCTTCGGACATGATATGGATAATAAAATCTTGTCACAGCTCTATACCTTACACCAATATTAATACTTTAGTTTGTTATTGTTCAGCGCTTATATTATATTTCTACTAAGAGTATTTCTTTAGATTTCCTACACTCACATTAATTCTATAGTAAATGTAAATTTAAAACCATGAATAAATGTAATTAATTATATAGATCTAAACTTAAAGATAACATTTATTATTTTAACATATGTAAATTAATATAACATTGAATAGTAATAAGGACTTTAAGAGATTTTTTATTAAACTCATTTAAATGCAACAATATTAAAAGAAATATAATAAATTGAAAGAGAGACCATATCTAATTAATAGATCACACGATAAAGTTTAAAAATATATAAAATAAAAACGTATACTATAAATAAATAACAATATAAAATAAATAAATATAAAATTAATATTACCCAGAAAGATTAAAAAGATATAGAGATATCTTTTGTATCAGATACCAAAAATTAATATATAAATTCATACAAAAATTTGAGTGATTATAAGCTACACTAAAAAGATAAATTTTAAATTAGAACTGTATCTCAATAACATAAGGATATGACTAATGTGACAGAGAGGACACTAGAGTATAATTACCATTTTTTGAGATGGAGGTAGTTATATAACATTCTACATCACATATATACAACTAAATATATAGATCTAATCACGAGCTTCTTTAACTGACTGATATATGGAAATGGATGCTTGATTAATTATTTATATGCCTATGACAAAAGCAAACTGAATATAATATAAATGAAAAAATCCTTAGGGACTCCATATTACTATGCACCGCAATTTGGAAAGAGATTCTCTTCTGAGTTAGGACGCCATATTCCATGATAAATTTTATCGTAGTATCGCCTCATACTCCTCTTTACAACAGAGCGTCAACTGCAAAACAAATTATAGAATATACTTCAATCCTACTTGTGGCGTAACTCCATTGATGATTGTCCTCCCTTCAGTTTTTACGCTTCCCCAACAAAGGGTCTGGATTCTGTGACTAACTCACCTATTAGAAGGATCCAGTGCTGAAGAGTGAATCGCATCATGGGCAACTTAATATCGCCGGCCAGTCAGTTAAAGAACTCCCTCTATAATTTTCTAACCTGGGTTCAACATAATTCCAATACTCCATCCTTGTAGGTTTTTGCTGCCACAACACCATACTCGTCACTAAATCAAAGTTGCTAGTATGCAGACAGGTTTGCAGAATAGAGCGGCTTCCTACTTTCTCTGTCTCTCCCTTTTTTTTTTTTTTTCTGTTCCAAAGCGAAAGCAAGCTTCCTTTCTCGGGTTATGGCTATTTTAATGCATTCTAAAAAAGTGGTTCACCGTCGGAGGTGCCCTTCTTGTGGGGTTTCAGCTAGCCTTAAGAATTCCTTCTCACTCTTTTATTTTATTTAATTATATTTTTTTTACAGTCGTCACGCCCGCTCACGGTAGAACGCCATGTTGTCAGGAGTGGAGTGTATGGACCGCCTCAAAAACCATCCTAAACGCCAAATTAGTTGATGAGCAAGGCCGCAAGGCCTTACAAGGGAAAGCGAAAATTAAATATGAGTAGGACACACAGATGATGGAGAGAATTCCAAACCCAACCCCCCCCCACCCCACCACCACCCCACACCCACCCCCCACACACCCCCCCCCACCCCCACAGAACAGAGGTTGCAGGAAAGAAAGAAGCACGCAGCGAACCGTCTGGAGTTACTAACATCAACACAAAAACTCATGTGCGACACCCGCACCCCTTGTTGCTAACGAGGGCGACCGAGTAAAGGTAGGTGAGGTACGCCGGAAGTGGATAGATAAATCCCACGAGCACTAGCCCTCTACAAGTAACCTATAGAAAGGCGCATAAAGCCCAACTCGAGACGGCCACAATATAAAAGGGTCAAGATGAACTGAAAAGTACAAGGACAGTTTTATAAAGATCCTTTTGGCCCTTTGAACTACGACCTATCCAAGCACGGATGAACAAAGCCGCCCACAGATAATGAGAGCAATATCCCAATCAAGGCGGATGAGACCTTGTATAAGAGATGGAGTAACTGCGAAGGGAAAAAAGTCTGCACTCTAAAAAAGAACCCAGTTTCTTTGAGGCCGCCCTAGCCAACCGTTGTGATGTGAGATTGTTGGTGCAGCTTCAAAACAATTATTTTTGTTTATGTTACAAAGGCACCAGGATGTATTATATTGTCACAGGAAGAGACGAGAGAACGTCGAAAGAGATAGACAAAGTTAAAGATGGTCTTAAAAGAGAGAGATCAAATTGTCAAGAACGATGGGTTTTATACAGCAACTTCATTATACAAGCTTGGAAGACCGACAAACCCTGGAAAACTATTCTATCCGAGCCGGAGAATAAGGAATCGGAAAGAATTAAGAGAGAGGCATTCTAGCGTAAAGTAGGAGAAGCACAGAGATTGCCTGGGGGGTGCATCGCATTCGAGTGCTTTCGCTGTGCGAGGATCGCCCTATGATGCCCGACACGGCTCGTAGGAGATAACAGAACTGAGAACACCATAGATTTGACCAAAAGAGCACGTCGACCACATCACAAAGCCACATTGTAGCGATTATGATAGTAAATAGCTGACATAATTAAAAGCATACAGAGAGAAAAGGAACCCAAAGGAGGGGAGCTTGAGGCAGTGAGCGTGCATAAACAGAGTCAAAATCAATGGATCATGTCACACGCCACACAGATTTTCCGTAGTTCTCGGGACCTAATCTTTAAAATAGGAAAGTAATATCGCCAGTAGATCTCCGCGAGACTGCAGCGCGGAGCGTTCAAGCTGATCAAGCTGCATTAGCCGAGTGTTCAGATTTCGCGACAAATGCGAGTATTCGGGGTGTAGAGGCAAGGGCACGCTTTTTTCGGGCATAGGTTGGACAAAAGGCGCTACCACGGGCCCGAGTGCCGCTTGGGCGAGATATATTGAACGAGGGATGGGCTCAGTATCACGCAACACATTCATTAAGATCTCATGTGCCTTCCTAACGTATTCAATAAGATCTCATTCTCTTCCCTAAAACATTAAATGAATATGACCGGTAAGGACAATAGGACAATCAGAGAATGGAGAGGAGGAGGAAGAGGAATACCAGGATCGTCCAGGGTTGAACCCAAAGCAACATTCTAGTCCAATGAGATGATTGGCCTTTTCAGTGGCAAATAAAAACAGAATCATCAGCGCGAATAATAGAGAGAAATTATGATTTACAGAAGTTGTTAGAAAAGTTTTTGCAAAGCGGCTAGAGAAGATTTGTCAGTGAGGAGAAAAGGAGGTAATACGCATTGTTCGTTTAATGAAAGTCCGCTTTGCTCGTCGAAGAGTATACCCTAAACATTTCTAGCTAAAATGAGAAAAGGACAAGAGTTGTAGGAGCACGAGAATTTCACCACCCGCATAGCATTTTCTTCTCACTGAATAGGCCAGGGAACAAAGACAACCGAATCGAACCATGGATTTTAGAGAGAAAAAGAGATTTAGTCGAAGAAAGGAATGAACCTGCTCATTACCTTGGAGATTACGATCCTGATATAATCAGCAGAAATCTGAAGCGTCTTAAAAGATACAAAGCAAGTCACTCATTATAGTTAGCGCTTAGAAGCAAACGCAATGCCCCAATCGGCCGATTAAAGTGACCAGAAAAGACCAAAGAAGGAAAACACAGATGAAAAAGAAAAAACAAAAAAATAACAAACGCATAGGGCAGAATGCGAGAGTGGGTTGGAGCGAGTACTCCAAGCATTAGGTGTCATAAACCGGTTGTGGCTTATAGCTCGGAGCGCGAGTGGTGTATTAATAAAAAATAGAAGAGATCCTCAGTGAAAGGATGGACACTTCAGGTACAGTGTGTCACGATCGGTAGGGCCTATCCGGATGTGTGTGGTTATTTATCAGTTGCTCCGAATCGTGCGATATATGAATGTGATCGGCTTCCTCCAAAAAGAATCGTTACGAAGAGGCCAACAAATCACAAGAATTCTGTGTAACATTGAAAATCCCCCAATAATAGAGGACCTCAATGCTATATTGAATGAGAAGAATAAACAGTCACACCTCGTGAGAAAGTGTAAGGATATAAATTAAAAAAAGGCATAGAAAATCTGTTCCTGTTGAGAAGAACAGTTACAGAAGCATAAATAATTGTAGTAGAAGGAAGAAAAGATTTCTGTTGAAGCCAAAGAAATCGAAGTTAGGAGATTCGAGATTCCGCGAACGTGGTTAAAGGAAATTATATATTTCATTAGGCACAGTAACACCACCATCACGGAAAGTTATAAAATAAGTTTATAAGAGGTTGGATATAGATTAACGAGTTGAAGGCTGAAACTTCTTAGCATCTGAGGTACTCAGACAGGAAGCATATATTAGGTATTAGAGTTAGAAAGAAGGAGTAGTATTCAATGGATGCGAAGTTAGAGTAGCACGCACATGATGTTGGTAAAAGTCAAAAGAAAGCCACACCTGTGCAAATATCTGCTATCATACACGCACAAGCAAAAATAAAAAAAAAAAACAAAAAAAAAAAAAAAAAAAAAACAAATACAAAACAAAAAAACAACAAAGAAACAAATAGACAAAATCAATAGCAGAATTAGGAATTTTAAAACGATATAAACTAACACTAAAGTTATTAAAACGATAAAACTATTACAGCAAATAATCTAATAATGAAATTTACCGATCCAGAAAGTTTAAAAAACCTCACGTCACGCACACACACGCTCTCACGAAATAGCGTAGCAGAAAAAAATATCGTATTGATCCAACTAAAAAAAGTAGATACAAATCTGTAAAATCAATAACTATGGACTGTCCAAATAGGTACCCACCTTCACTCACACACTCTCATAGTATCTCGATAATATCTCATATACGAACTCAGACAGAGCTCAAGACACTAATACAAGTGCTATAACAAGGAAATGAGACTATATACATCAAAATTGCATGCGACAGACCATAACTAAAAAATGAAGAGCAATTATACGGAACATTACTTTGTTTCAGCTCAAACATAATACCGTACAAAGAAGTTTTATCAATTGAGCTTTCATAGATTTTTCATATCCGTAAATTTGTTGCACAACAACACCTTACAAGAGTAATGAGTACAAAGCCATAAATTCGAGAGTGTCCAAATAAATGCTAAATAGTAGCAGATCCTCGTGCAGCCCAGTCGTTTTGTTATTTATAATAACTCCTTGTGTGTTATTTTAAATTGATTCAATTAGGATAAATATACAGAGGAGTGAGATATTATACTTATCTTTAGAGTATATATAACTCAATATCAACTTTTTAATCAAGATGAGAAGACTCGCGACCAACCCATCTAAGAAGACAATTATGCCTACCAGAGGAGGAAATAATACCCGAGTGACACGATAATGATATTACAGCATTCTAAGGACAATGTTATACATCACATTAGACTTATATATATCATATTCTTCTAAGATGGATAAATCAATTCTATTTTTTAATAATAACATACAAGCATATAAAAAATATTATATTCTCTGACAAATAACACTGTTTTCCTAAATATATTATATATATTATTATATATATATATATATATATATATATATATATATTATATATATTCTATAATATATATTTTATATATATATATAATATATATATATATACTATATATATATATATCTATATATATATATAATATAATATAATATTATATAATATTAAATATATATATATAGTTATATGTATAATATATATAATTTATAATTTATATATTAATATAATAATTAATAATTAATATTATTTATTATCATATAATTATTATTAATTATAATATATAAGCTTATATATTTAAATAATATATAATGATAATATATTTATATACTAGTATCCTTACAAATATATATAGAAATATAAAAGGAGAAGTACTAGAAATTATGTAGATGTAGCTCAAATCCTATATTATAGATTAGGGCTTCAACTGAGAACTCGCAAATCGAAGATGGAACACAGGGCTACCTGACTTCCAATGTGATTTAATATAAAAATCACCTCTGATAAACATCATACTGTACATATATATATTAATATTGTATTATTATCTATACATATATTATTCTAATAAATTAATATTATATATTATTATTTATATTTATATATATATTATATATATATTTATTATTAATATTTTATTATTATTTATTATATTTATATGTTATAGTATATATATATATTATATATATAATATATATTATGTATATTAATTATATTATTATAATATAGCTATTAGTAGTAATAGTATATACTTATTATCTACAATAGTATATAATAAACCTGCATATATAATACGAGGATAGATATAAGTAAGAGTAAGAAATTATAATTATATATATATATATAATATATATTATAATATATTATATTATTATATATATTATATTATAATATATATATTTCCTGTTTTTAATCTAACGTGTAAATTGAAATTGACTTTTTATCTTAATTTTTTCATATATCAGTGTTATTATGTTGATACTAACTAACTATTTTTGAAGTGCTGATTGAGAGAAGGATCATAAAAATTATTTTAAAATTAACAGAAAAAATCTAATATATTTAATAATATGGAACTTTTTTTAATACAGCCAATCCTATTCGTATGTAGGTCAGGATAGCCCGGGACAGAGCGACGCTTCAATGATATTTTCTGTAGTGGCAAAAATCGGTACCCGAAAACAAGAAGAAAATTTCTGTTCTCCGCAAAAATCCATGTAGGTTTAGAGTTGAAATATTTACTGGTTCATTGTCGAATCCCATATCATGGTTAGGTTGGGTTTTACTACATCGTCGATACATCAGATTCCATACAGAGATTAAAGATTTTTTTTTTTTTTGGTAATTTTTTTATCTTTTTTTTTTTTTTTTTTTTTTATTTTTTGTTTTTTTTATTATTTTTTTTTTTTTTTTATTTTTTTTTTTTTTTTTTTGTTTTTTTTTTTTTTTTTTTTTTTTTTTTTTTTCATTTTTTTTTTTTTTTTTATTTTGTTTACTTACATTTTCCTAACGAAAATTTTACAATGAATTAATGAATATGATTTTTTATCTTATGTATACATAGAATCTACAGTATATATGAAAAAAAAAACAATAGGGAGGCTATACTACCCACAAACATTATTTTTTTTACGTTACCTTAAAATATACTTTCACGTATTAGCACTTATATCCTGTATTTTCTCTTGTCATATTCTTCTGTTCTTTTATCCTGTCTTTTCTCCATTCCTTTTCAATTTTTCACTATTAATCCATTGACACTTATTAATTGGCATAGTGGTCATATTTACTAACAATATATCAAATAAAAGTTAACAAAAAAAAAACGCTTATCTGAGGCCATGATATATTATATAAATTAATATATTATATTTATTTCTATATTATATTCTATATAATTTTTATATATTTATTTATATATATTATTTCTTAATATTTATATATATTTAATTTATATATATTAATATATTGATATATTATATATATTATATATATTCTTACTATACTATATATTATTATTACTATTTGATATTATTACTATATATAATAAAAATTGGTTGTCTTAAAACCTTCTATTTTTGTTATCAAAAATTGAGAAAAAATATCACCCAGTTTGTATTTATAAATCTTTTTGAGTTATTAAAATTAATAAAATGAAAAAAAAGTTGACATGGCAAATATAAACAAGCCGAAATAAAAACCAGAGACTCAGCACTTCCACCCGCCTAGGTCTATTATTCCTCAACAATATAATAAACACGACTACACACAATATAATGAATCTTATAAAACAAGCTTTCATTATGGATTATGAAAGAAAATGAAAGAAAACAGAAAAAAATTTCACTATAATAAGAGATTGGATTTGTAACAATTTTTCGCTGTAAAGGAAGATAATATATACCAAAGGGACTATGTAAGTATAAGACTAAAAGTTAAAGTTCTACACTAGTATTTATTTACTTTATATTTATATCTATATCAGTATACACACATCAGCTTTAAAGCGAAAGCTTAGGTATAGTATTGTATTTTACAATACGGATAAAATAATTATTTTTTTTTAAATGTGGTTTTGATATCATCTACGAAATTACGTACAAAAAAAAATACTATAGAAATACAAAGGAATGATAAAAAAATAAAAATGTTGGTCATTATATAAATTTTTCTTTTATAAAATAAAACTTTAATTAAACAAATTTTTTCGACGAATATTTCTTATAAGCTATAAATAAGTTTTTATGAAAGATGCAAAAAAAAAAAAAAAAATAAAAAATAAATTTTTGGAATATTAAATTTTAAAAAGGTTTTATTTACCTACAATATATTCTTTAAAAAAATATTATCAAAAATTTTAAATTTATTATTAAACCAATAAAAAGCTATAAAATTAATGGGAAATCAAAAGCAACCATATTATATTACTTATATTATATTTATTATATATATATATATATATTATATACTATATATTAATTAATATATATATATATATATATTATATAGTGTATATAACTTTTTTGATATTTATTTTTTTTATTATTTTATTATTTATTTTTTTTTATATATATTATATTTATTTCATATAATATATATAGTTGAAAATCTTATACTTATTATTATATATATTGATAATATTTATGATTTTAATGAAACGATCTAACCTGTATAACCTAACCAAACAACATAACGAAGTAAAAAAATAATAGTTTAATCATTCACTAATCATAATAATATTAATATCAGTTGTTATATTTATAATTAATTAGTTAAAACAACTAAAAACACATTCGGGTTTTTGTCGAAACCAAAGAATATTCTACATTTCCCGATTTTCTCCTAAATATAAAAACAAAATATAATAAACAACGTCAGCAAAATATTTTTCAAACTAAACTAAGTATATAAAACAATTTAAGTCATAAGTCATAAAAATTAACTCGTCCGAATGTGGTTCTTTATTGGTTTTCTTATAGTAGATAAGGAGAATATAAGAATAAAGACTACAAAACTTGGGTTATCAAGATGTAACTCAAAATTTATTTAATTTATTTGTAATTTTGTAAAATTAAAAATAACTAAAATGCAATTTCTAGTTGCAAATAAATTCATTTTCATGAAATTATAATTTGGAATAATGGTTTCTAATAACGAATGTAGAATTTATTTTTCTAGATATTATTACTAATTAAACTATCTTAGATTACTCCGATGCAAATATTAATTTTTCTTCGGTATACATTTTAGGGCAGATGAAAAGCGTGTTTTGAATTAACGGTCTAACGTAACTATTATAAGGATTGAATCATATCATCCTTAATCTTGCAAGTAACTTAAAGGTTTAAACTTCCTAGATTTTGTTAAGCTTTATTTCAAAATTCCAAACAATACTCTGACAATTTCAAGAATAATGGTTACGAAGCTGATACGAAGAGAACTTAGAAGTTTTTAGGTAATTCATTTTTTTTAATTGTAAAGTCGGCATTTATAATTAATACTTTCAATCAATTATGAGATTTTACAGAGAAAAGCTTTGTAAATTTCTTTTTCCACAGTTAATACATTAATATTTTATATTTAAAGAGGATTATATTCATGTGCGAATTTTAAACGTGTATTATTGTTCTTATTTTTCCAACAGTTTTCAAGTGTTTCTCTAAATTTTAGAAAGAAATAATCCGGTGAAGTAACAAGAAATTCAATAATTTAAAATTTACTTTTACAAAGTAATTAAAGAAGAATTTAAAAACTAAAAAAGAAATGGTGAAAATAACATTTTCGCAGCATTTTAAGAACTAATAATTTATAAATTCTTATGATTATTTATTATCCTCCAGCCTTCAATAATAAAAGGAAATTTTGTTTTAAACGTTATTAGAATTCGTAAATACTATTTTACTTTTTTATTTTATATTATTTTATTTTTTTTTGTTTTATATATTTTATTTTATTTAATTTATTGTGATTAAATATTTATATTATTATTTAATATTATATTTTTATTTATTATTGATTATATTATATTATTTTTTATATTATTATTATTTATTATTATATTATTTATATATATATATATATATATATATACATATATTATATATATATATATATATATTAAATATATCATATATATATATACGGTAATATATATTTTTTAAAATAGTGTTTAAAGTGAAGGCCATCTTGCCAATATTTCAAATCAATAAGGATCTTAAACACCTTATTCCGAGTTTATTATATTTCAACGAAATAAGAACTGTCCGCCTATATATTTTTAGTTTAACACTTATTACTGATGATAACTTGTCAAAGCGATTAAAATGCTTCCTATATATAATATAATATATATATATATATATATATATATTATATATATATATATAATATATAATTATATATATATATATATATTTATATATATATAATATATATATATATATATATATACTTTTAAAGTAAAGCCTTTGGATTCTTTTTTGATTATTATGCTTTATTAATCACTTCATTTAAATTTATTGTGCTAATGTAGCCAAATATAAGACATTGAATAAAGACACTTTTTAACAAATTGAATAAATTTTAGAAAAGGAAAGCTAGCTTTCGTCCCGACACGCGAGACCTCCTTCGGGCAAAGGGACTTGGATTCTTTCTTGATCTTCATCAGATGAAATGTGTTTCAGTTGGTCTGCTATTTTGCCTTTCATGGTTGTTGTTGAAATATTTTTGACATTTCATATATTCCCATTTTGTATCAAAATCTATCTTAAACTTCAAACAGGGATGCTTATTTGTAAATAGTTACTATTTATAGATGTAGTCAAAAAATGCTACATTTACCATCTTTTTCCTTTATATAAAAAAAATGCTCTTGAATAAAAACCAGATAAAATACATTTAAACACAAAGTCAATTAAAACCAAAAAAAAAAATAAATAATAAAAAAAAAACTTATTAAAACTCAGTTTTAAATAAAGATATCTTTGGGTAAATTGTAAAGGGCAAAAAGTCCTACATTTCTCGAACAGTCAAAGGATGGCACAATTATTCCCCCCCAACACACACACACACCTGCAAGGTCTCAGCATTTCGATCTTTCTAAAATGCTTTATTACAACAAAGGTTCAGTCACTAAAGGGATTGGTAATAACCGTCTTGGAACATAGAGGTTCAAACCACCTTTTTTATATACACTGTACGAGTTTTTTCCTTTTAATCTTAGGGCCCTACTAAAATTTCATTTTACACGAGTTATATCCTAGGGCCCCTAGGCCTACTTAAATTTCATTTTACATAAAGAGCATAGAACACTGAAATATAGAAACTCCATTAAAATAAAAGAATTTTTAGACGAATAAAAAATATTATAAGGGTTTACTACTGAAATAGGAGTCTAAGCACGCAATGGCGTGGCCGACTCCTTGTTTCCGCTGTCAACATAAATAAGGTTCCAAGTTCAGCTTTACAAATTAGAACTATATTTATGATAAGTTAACCTTTATATAGTTTAGAGTCTATACAACCATAACTCTAAGCAGATTAGATTTTTTTTTTCCTTTAATGTAAATAAAAATATCTTTCATTTCAAATTATTTTTTACTGGAAAATTAAAATTGATTAGGGTTTGCACAATGAATTAGGGGCTCTGCCCGTAAATGGTGGTGGTTTTATTCTGTATAAAAAATAATATATAATATATAATAATATATATATATATATATTATATATTATTATATATATATATTATATATATATATATAATATAATATATTATTATATAATATATATATATACTATATATATATAAATATATATTATATATATATATATATGTATATATTATATATATAAAAAGTTTCGTTGCCGCCAAATTTAAAAACTTTTTTCTTGCTATTTCTGATAATCAGAACAAGAATATGCGGTGTTCCATACAAAAAAAAATCTGAGTAGCTTAAGTACGACGGGCTTTGCAATACAGCAACGTCTCTGTGAGTTCCTTCTCCACTAGCAAATACAAAAAGGGTTTTTTTCAACAAAAACATTTCTACTATTAACTCGCAACAAACCATATTATTACAACTATTAAAAATTTTCTTTACATTTCGACAATAAATAATAATGATCTTCTCATTAAATTATGATTATTATTAATTAATTATATAATAGGCATAATAATATAATAATATAATAATAATAATAATATAAAATAATAATAATAAATAATAATAATAATAATAATAATAATAATAAATTTTTAAAAACTATTACGTTTAAAACAAAAGTACACTCAGTAATAAGTTAATATAATAAATAATAATGAATAAAATAATAATAATGATATAATGATATAAAAAATAATAAAATGATAATAAATAATAATATAGTAATAATTGTAATAATAATTAGAATATGTTTTCTAGAATCTACAAACACACAACCACACGCCATAAATACAAAAGCCTTTCAGCAGATATACAATTATTAATTATTATCTAATTATTATTATTATTATTATTATTATTATTATTATTATTATTATTATTATTATTATTATTATTATTATTATTATTATTATAACCTCCCACATACCTAAGTTTATGACATTTAAACACAAGAGCATTTGAAACGACCTTAGAGAGATATAGCTATTTGTCATTTCTTAAACAAGTCCGCATAAAAGAACCATTATTATAATAATAATAATAATAATAATATAATAATAATAATAATAATAATAATATAATAATAAATAATATAAATAATAATAATAATAATATAATAATAATGAAATTTTCTTAGATTTATCAATAATAAGATTTGCTGATAATATAAATGATATAAATAATAATATAGTTGAATAAAATTGTAATAAAATTAGAAAATCCTTTTACCTTTTAATCCAACTTGAAAAACTCAGATTTTAACCTATAGATTCTTTAACAATCAGCAAATTAAATATTGAACATAACAGGCTTATATATTTCGATATTACTGACTTCTTTTTCGACACTACTGGCTTATATTTCGATATTGCTGGCTTATTTTTCGACTCTACTGGCTTATATTTCGATATTACTTGCTCATATTCCGATATTATCTCCTTTATTATTTCGATATTATCTCCCTTATTATTTCGATATTACTGCCTTATATTCCGATATTACTTGCTTATATTTCGACATTACTAGCTTATATTTCGATATTACTTGTTAATAAGATCTCTAATTTATTAAGTTCATTTCAATGAGAAGAAGAAACCTTCTGTATTTATCCATTGAAAGGAAGGATTGGTTCTCCGCTAAATTGGTTCCATATTGGACGCTCTTGTGGCCTTTTTGTTTTAACCAAGAAGTCGCGGATTCAATTCCTTGCGTAGCGGTGTAGATTTTATCTTTCTGTGGACATGAAATAAAACTTGGCCTCGTGCTGGTGGCGTCAGGTTGAAGGATAGCCAACCTCAACGCTCGATTTTCTACCAGCTGTGGAAATAAAGTTCTAATGTAAATCGATTAGTAAAATTTAAGAAATTTTTTTTCCTTAGAATCATTTTTATAAACAACAATTTTCAGGATTTACTTATTTACTTGCTACCTCGTTAAAATCATAATTAATTTTATAAAAATAACTACAGATGCTAAAAGGGTATGTAATAGAGAATTTAAAAATGAAAGTTTCATTATAAACATGAAATTCAAACTTTTTATGTTCATAATATTCTTGGTCTACCTTTTTATACTTATCTTTCTTGGATGGATTTCATTTTCCTTCTCACTTAACAAGCTTGTAAGAGGTTGAAGTGTTTTGAGGCGTCTTCAGAAACTTCTCACCATCCCAATTGCTTGCTCTTGCGTTGTTCGCCTTTGTATGGAGTATGCATTGTATTTATGGGATGTTTTATACGCACCCCTCTCCTTTTCCGATTTATTTCGATTTACCAACTCTCCTGATCTCAATAACTCTCTCTGACTGTCTAATTAATTTTTATTCATTGCAAGAAAGCACCTTAATAATTAGGAATCCATTGTGTTTTTTATTGACAATCAATATAGAATGATTATCTCTCTGTAGGCAGCATCTCCCATGTTTTTGTTATAGTATATTCTATTATATTTATCATTTATTATATCATATATATATATATATATATATTATATATATATATATTATATAATATATATATATTTCTATAATGTTATATTAATATATACTATATATATATATATATATAATATATATATATATGGAGAAATCAAAATACCCTATCATTAATGACCAATATATTAATTAAATTAAATTTCAAGAATACTAATTCTATGCTAATTTACATTGTAAGCTTTCCAACTGCAGAAATACTGCAAAATTTGAATTATTTTTGCTCCTCAATGACATGGCTTCCTTCCTTCATCAATGTGTTTTTTTGATGGGTTCCTTGGTGTGATTTTTCTTTGAAGGGAATGAGATAGTAATGCAATTTCGGTCATACACTTATCAAAGTCTAACATTAATATAAATCCTCTTATCTTCAGTAGGTTTAATTTGCTGAAAGCCACCATCGTCCACTTATACTCTGACTGAGTGCCAGGGTTGCCGAATAAAGAGGCCTTCCACTTCTATACATCAGTGAACTCTTTTTACTTATTTGTCACGGCGAAAGCAAGCTCCTCCGGTTATGCTATTTAAAATGCATTCTAGAAATGCCTTCAAAGTGGTTCAACGTCGGAGGTGTCATTCTTGTGGGGTTTCAGCTAGCTTAAAAAATTCCTTTAATTATAACTTTTAATCTTATTTTATTTTTTTTACAGCTGACACACCCACGAACACACACACAGCATATATATTTATTATAATATATAATATATATACTATATATATATTATATATTATATATTATATAAATATATATATATTATATTTATAATATATATTATATATTATAGTATGCAATTTTTAACGCTCAGACATGAGGCAGGATGACAGCATGTTTTAAACAGATATTGGGGGACCACTAATAATATTGAGTTGACACACTGAAGAGTTGAAAGAATTAGCGCACGAAGTGAGATTGAGCAGTGAAAGAAGGGATATTCGACAGCGAAAACGTAGTCTGGAAGTTAAAATATTAGTGCAACAAATACAATACATCTCTGTGCCGACACAGCATTTCTCCATTATTGTGCGTCCCACTCGAGGGCGAGTTAGTGTGTGGGGTTAGGCTACGTTTCCAGGCGTAGTGCGCTATGTTTCAACATCGCGAGCACTGACGCTACTACTTGACAAATGTTAGACACCGATAGAAGTAAATAGAGAAAAGCACCCATCATACTCGCATGACACTGAGGTCAGAGGCAAATAGGGGGTCAAGTAGAAAGTAGAAAGTCCACATGTGGAAATATGTTTATAAGCTCGCAAGATTCCTGTCTTGCGTGGCATTTGAACACGTGCTACCCTACTCTGAGAGAGCCACGGAATTAGAAACCAACAACCCAATCCCAGATATGGAGCAGTCAAACTCCATAAAGGGCGATGAAACCTTAGTATAGCTGTAGTAGTACGAGAAGAGGAAAAAAAGTCTCAGCAGTCTAGAATAAAGACATTCCCGTTTCCCTTTGAGGCCCGAACTACATCTATAATGCCAGCCGTATATGAAGGATGTGATGGTTATATTACAAACACAACTATTTTGGTATAATTGTTAAGGTTGAAGAGCCAAGGATGTTATATATTGTCAAAAAAGGAGGAAGAAGAGAGAAACCGTCCGAAGAGAAGAGTAAGGAGTGGAGAGAGTATGAGAGGAGTAGTCTTACGATAGAGAATTGTAGAAGTTTGGGGTTTAAAGAACTAAAGTTTCATGAGTACAAAGTTCAAAGACGACCACCACCCTGAAGATATGCCAATCCAGAAATCAGCGAGAGGTAGAATCGAAAGATTTAAGAAGAAAGACCAATTCGAAGATCAAGTAAAAAAGAGGTAGACAGATGACAATGAGTTGAAGATGAAGGTCGACTCAATCGTCATATGAGTTGGATAGATTTAGATGTGCAAGTGAGAGTCATTAATGAAAAGCAGGAATCAAAGTTTTTTTATAATCAGAACCCTGTGGAACACCATATTCCCAGAAAAAGAAGAAGGAAGTCGCCCCATCAACACTAGCCAATATTGAGCGAATTTGAAAGAGCTAGACATAAGTAAGAAAGAGATAGAAGGAAACTACCAAAGGAGGGAGCTTGGAGAGCAGATGACCCTTGCCATACTCCCGTCAGATGCTTTGGGATATGTAGTTCCGCTCCACATACAGCGCAAGCTATCTTCCACGTAGTATTCCTACAGGGCACGAGAAAACCATAAACTCTTCTGTTAAATAGACGAAAGTAAGATAAGTCGGCTAGTGCCAGACCTCTCGCGTGCCAACGCCTGTAGCTGCGTATACGGGAAGAAAGTATGGGAAAGCAGAATCCAGATCACTTGGTCTACTAAAACGGAGGAGTGTGTGAGGAGAGACTGATTTGCTAAAGATCTTAGATGAATACAAGTGAGAGCTAGCGAAAACGAATGATAAAAAAATCAAAAAAAAAAAAAAAACAACAGAAAAATATAAATATACGGGCGATAGTTAGAAGGCTCAGAGCGGCTTCCTTTTTCTGAATAGGTTGGACATATGCGGCGCTCAAACTCTGAGGAAAGTGCTGAGTAGTGGGGCAGTAAAGAAGATATTATTGTGTGTAATACAGGGGCGGAGGCAGCACAATGGAAGCAATACACAACTATGCAAAATTCCGGGGTGAAGGAAGGCGCCATACGCGGCCACCCGGCCACGTTCCTTACGTTCATAGATTACAGGAGTCCATGCAACAACATCGATCAAAATGTAGATCACAGGTAAATAGGCCATAGGAAACACCATGAGAAGAGATGAGGGGGAACAAGATAAGCAAGAAACATCGTTCCAGTCGGATGAGTTAGAGGAAAATCCAGGAGGTTTGAGGAGAGAGTGATTGGAGGGGGCCTTTCAGTTGGAGTAATTTGGCAAGATCATCAGAGCCACATATGAGAAGAAGAACGCAAGGACATAACCTCAAGCAGAAGTTGGTATAAAGATGATGTTAGTCTTGGAAGAGGCACGAAACGATTTGTCGTATGTATAGAGCACAGAAGGATTGGTCAGCGCACTTTCATTTTAGATGGAAGAGCTCCGCTTTGCCTCGTTCGAAGATATCCCTACGGAAGACATGATTTCTAAGCTGAACAGTATAAATTAGTCAGAGCTAAATAGGAGTAACGAGAATCTTGTTCTCGTAATTCCGACTTATCGCACTGTCTTGTACGCCCGCAATGGCTCTAGAATGATGCCGAGCACAATCAGCAACCAAAGGATTTGTGAGGAGAAAAAAAGTATTTTAAGTCGAACTAGAATAGAATGAACCTGCTTCATATACCCCATCACGATTGCGCTCCCACTTTATCGGCAGAAGCTAAGCGCTTCTTCAGAGTCAAAGCAGTCACTCCAATTAATAGTTACGTAGAAGAAACGCAAATGTCCCCCCCCCCCATCAGCCAGAAGAAAAAGTTGCCGGAAAAAACCGCCATAGGGCTAGGATGGAGCCTCTTGGAGAAGAAAGTTTAGAAATTAAGAGATATAAGGATTGTGGTTTAGATTTAACCCGCTGGAGCGGGGTGGTGTATTATATGACTTTAATAGGAGAAGGACAGTGGTGAACATAGGTCAACGTGTGTTCAAGAATTGTTGGGACGATCGGGAATGTGTGTAGGTTCTTTAAATTAGTTGCTCCAGATCCGCTTGAGAATACTGAATGATTCGGCTTCCTCTTCACCATAAATCAGTCATGGAGGAGGAACCATCCATTCAAAGTGTTAGTGTACATTGAATCCCCTAAATAAAGGACCTCAGTATTTTTGGATGAGAAGATATGACAGTTAACGTCGAGATAGTAGTAAGCGTATCAAAGAGAGAGGCATGGAATCTGTTTAGTTGGCGAGAAGAGTAGAGTAGAATGGAAGAAGATTTTAAGCGACAGAACATCGGAGTAAGAGCAATGATTCTCGATGATTCTCGAAGACGTGTTAACTCGTTGGAATTGTTGTAGTGTTTTAAGCATAGGGTTAAATTTACACAGGCCACTCAAAAAAAAAAAAAAAAAAAGACAGAACCAACAGACAGAACCCAAAAAAGGAGATGCAGAGAAAAAATTTTCGAGCTACGCAAAAGCTAACATTTTAAAACTTGAAATTTTGAATTTAAACGTCGCTAAAATCCCCATATAGAGAGTAGATATTCTAAATCATGATATATGCGCACACCACTACATGCACTCAACTGAAATTGCGTACAAAAAGGAAAAAATTAATTATTGATATACCAACTAAAAAGTGAGCTCATCTGTTAATAAATCTATAATATCCATGACATTCAAATAGGTAAATGTTCACTACGCCTAAAGAGGATTATCCAAAGTTGCGAGAAAACGCCTAAAATCTAAGTTAATAAAGAAGTGAAAAAAAAAAAAAACATAACCTAGTACTAATGCTTATATACTATCGAAACTAGATTTATTATATTACTGCACAACAAATTTTAATAATTTTCACCCAAAGAGTAAGAAGTATCGGCCAAGTATCGCCATTTTAAACTTTGCCGATACACGATACCGATACCACGAAAAGAGAAATGGGACCGTTAACGTAACACGATGCGGATGGATACCGATAACACGGAAGATACTATCGTGGGATTGGATCAGTGTTCCCTAAGATGATATACTGGAATATATATATATGGTAGTGTAATCTATTAGATAATATAAAAATCTCACTTCCGTTAGCTCATAGTTGATAGAGTGACTACGCCTAGCATGCGGAGAGGACCGTCAGGTTTTGAGATGGTCGGGACAGAATCTTAATATTTTTTACGAACGCTAATGGGGGATTTATTTTATATTATAGTATATATTATAGTAAGGAGAGTGTATATATATATATAATATATATATAGTATATATATTTAATATGATTAAAATATATATATGAGTATATATATATTCATATCATATTCATTTATATGTAGAAGCAACCTCATATTATATATATATTTAGCTAATATAGTAATATAAATAGATTTAATATTAAATAATAATATGTTTAGGAAGTCGTGATCTTTGCAGTTATTTTTATTTTATTGGACGAGTGTCTTGATGGTTCAGTGAATTTCATGCTATTTTGATTTGTTTTTCTCATCTTTCTTTTGACTCGTCAATAGGATTAATTTTCACATGTACGTATATATATTTTTATTCGAGTTTATCAAACTGTCTCTGACATTTGAAACTACAAAATAAAATTAGATTAGGTTAGGATAGGGTAAAGTAATGGTAGGTTAAATTGTTAAATTAGGCTACCTAACCATGAACTGAACTGCCTGCTCTACCTTGGTACGATGGTAAAGTTATTGACTCACGTATTTAAAGACACTGTTTATATCTCTTATGCGAATCCTACAAAGGAACATTCTAGAATGTTTCCTTCTTTTAATAGGGCAATGCCGGTGGGGAGCGATTTTTTTTCTTTTAAAATGTGTCTTCACTTTATACAAATATTCGCTAATGTTTTAGCTTTACGCCCATTGTCATTTAATCTTTATATATATAATATTATATATATATCTTACAATTTATATTATATATATTATAGATTATATATATCTTAATAATATATATTATATTTATTTTATATATTATTATATTATATTATAATATAACATATTAAATCAATTATACTCTAATTTTACAATATATATATATATATATATATTATATAATCTTTAATTAGCGGAACTTTGTTTAATACTCTCTTTTGAGCTTACTTGAGTTATTTTCATTTACTTATTTTCATTTTTATATTATGTAGTTGATAGGTTTTATCGATACCAAAATTTAAGAGCTATATCACATTACAATGGTGGTGTTGAATTTACATTAAAGTTAACATATGCAGCAATACAGTTTTCTTTAAATTTTGTGGTTTTATCATTACTACTTATTTCCTCTTCTTCTTTTTTTTAT
>JABUQX010046140.1:5000-20742 GCA_015478945.1 Trachelipus rathkii | reverse complement strand
GATGTACTTCGTTCAGGAAGGTAGATGTTTAACCGTTTCGCATTTATCGTGAAACACTTTACAATTTCATTTTTTCTTCTTTCATATACACTTTTCATATATATATATATATATATATATATATATATTTAAAGGAAAGTAAAATATGTTTTTATTTTAAAACATTTACTATGTAACTAGAAACTAAATAATCATTGACATATAAATTTTTAGCATCGAATATATTTACAAATTCATCGAAGCAGACATTGTTTAAAAAACATTTAATGAAATAAACACAATAGACTCCACATAAATTAGAGTATGATGGTTGAACGGGACGAGACATAGTTTTTATATAATTTACATTATTATATTTTTAAAAAATGAAATGATATATCATGATTATCCAAAATAAATTTTAAATCTGAAGTCCGAATGAGGTAAACAGCTCCATTCTTCTCATGTAGATGAAATCCAGTGTCTCCGATGTTACATGTCGAGGCAGTAATGTTTGAATACGAATCCACTATCATTCTTCAGCCTCACAGAATCTACTTCATTATTATTTGCAGATACAATATGTAGCATTTTTAACTTGCTTTACATTTCTTGTTCATCCATCTTCTTCAAAAAGTACATTTGGAATCGTCTATTGCAATAGTTGAGATTTGCTCCAGATGTGATAACAGTAATGGATGATTGCAGACTCCACTAAATGAGAGATTCGGTCTAATGTTTCCCTTTCTCAGAATGTTGCACGAATGACTTGCAGGTACAAGCGCTGAAAAGATGCGCGCTGAGTCAAATGCGTATAAATTACTATTCTTTGCGTATTCTTCAAAATTCATCCCGTACCACTATCACAGCATGAAACAGTGTTGGCTATTTGGTCGTGGAAAGGTCTCGAGCATAGAGTTTGCATCCCATTGTATGACATTTTCATAATCGTCTGTGGGGTGCCATTTGAGCGTAAACTGATATCTTTTATACATAAGGGGCGTTTATGCATCACGATTTATACATTGATCAATGTTGAAGAGACTCTGCTCTAACACTCTGCTCTAACTGGGAAACGGTGGTTCCTTAATATGAATTCTAATGAAGGTTAAATACTTTGGTTCTAATGTAATGTCTCAACAGCTTTCTAATTTATGTTAATGTGCTTAGCTAAGAGGTTTTTGAAATCCAAAAACACCTTTCTAACATAGGGAAAAGCCTCTAGCAGTTTGAAAACAGGTTCTGGACATACAGTTGTAGCAGTAGGTTTACTTTTTATCTTTAGTGCGAATTTCGGGCTTGATCGGGTTAATCGGATTCTAGCATCTACAGAAGGAAAAATAAGTCTTTCCTGAGAGAAGATATCGCCATTTAAACGACCGTAGAATTCATAAGTATTATTTATAACTTTTTCCGCTTTATCTACATGTTCAGCCTAATCTTTGAAGCTATAAAACCACATGACTGGAGATGAGATTGTTTAGCATCATCAGAAAAGTTCAGTAGATGTTCTATGTAGCTTCTATAAGGATAACTAGCTGCTGAAGCGCCAAGTGAAGTTTCATTGAGATAAACATCGATTTGATTAAAACAAGTATATAGGAAGTTTGACTCCGTATACACTATGTGATCGTCACCTGAAGGAAGATCTGTACCATCAGGTTTTGTCAATTTCGTTTTAAAATATAGAAACACATCAGATGGATCTAGATATTGGTCTGAGGTGCCTGGAATATTGAACTCTAGAGGTACGTCGGTGCTGGTGATCAAGTGCGTGGGATTAATGCTGATGAAGTTGGTGTCGCTCACGCTAATCTGGGTAGGGTTCATCGAGAAGAGATCCAATTCGCTCTTTTACCAGCAGTCAGACTGAGTTTGGGGATGAAAGAAGCAAATGTTTGATGAAGATATGTTTGAAACTATCTCAGCATGATGGACCATAAGATCGTTAAAGATACCAGATAGTACTTAAATGGCAAATACATCAAGGCGCTTTGCCGCCATGTGTATTTTAGCATTAGGGTTTTTCTGGGTTGTGATTTTTATGTGGCCTTTTTTCTTCAGAGGTCTCTTTGTCTTGGGCTTTTTCTTGTTTGTGATATTCCTGCGTCCTTTAACTTTAGCCCTGCCATGGCCTGTCATTTTACGTCTTATTTTGCGCTTAACGTCATCGAGCATCTCATCAGAAACATCAGTAATCCGTCTTTTTAATGATGCGTGGATTGCCTCCGGCCGTTATCTTGTATGTGCGCCCTGTTCTTATAGCTTTTTTACCTAAATATTCGCCACCTCTTCTAAACACGGGTACGGCGCTTCGCAATAATTTAGTGAAAAATCCTCCAAGACCGTATCCTCTCTGTAGTTTCGACCCTACGAATACTCTCGCCATGTTTATTACTATTGTAGCTGGAGCTTCTTTCCTATACTGTCTTTACACTGCAAGAGTGTATTAATGAATGAAAAAATGCAGTTGATTATGTCCCTTATATATCCTGCAGAGGCGTCTATTTCTTGAATGAACTCCTGTAACATGTAGATGAGATTTTCAATTCTGTTTAAAAAATGCTCCATCATGTTAATGTTAAAGCGGATGCTTCTTTCTAATGTGGAATTTACACATCAATGTACCACTTGTAAATGGATATGGCCGACCTTCCACATCCTTTATATGTACTCTTATAGAACCGATCAATGATTTGCTCAGCGTGAGATAATGCACATTTGGAAATGTTATTACCTTACTCTCTTGAGGAAAATAAACTACTCTTAACAGAGGAGCTGTAAAGTCTCCTACATATTGGTGATCCACTATATCAGTGTAAACATAAGCCATGCCCGGATGTTTGAGCATCTCGGAGGTAATACAAGTATAATGTAATACCCTGTCTTGCTCGTCGATTAGTTCTTCCTTGGTTATATGTTCGTTTTCTACTGATTTCATAACCCTTTTCAACATAGTAGGGATATCATGTAGGATATCTAGCCATCCTTCACGCTCATGGACGTGTTTTCGCTGCCACGACGCTCTCCTGAGGAAAAACATATCGGTATCTCTAAGATTAATACCGGACGTCGATCTCAAAGTAATTAATACTTCATCATCAGAGGGGTGAATATCTGTGTTGTAAATTAGATCTCTACACATATTACTGGTCGCTAAAAGCGTATTTAAATAACTGAACATAGCAGGTACTGACTTAAAATAGGATTTCTTCAATACAATTCTTTCATAAAAGTATTCTTTTGTACCCATAGCAACGCGGTTCAGATCACCTGTATTCTTCACATCCAATGTAGTTTCAACACAATCTACACTTCTGTAAACATTCATCCAGTAAAGATTATGTGGGACATTTTCCATATCTGTATTTAATATCACTTCACACAATCCTACTTCATAAACGTCTCTTTCTATCTCAATAGGGTTCAATAACTCTGTCCAGTTGTAAAATCCACGAGTTTATTATCAGGATGTAGATTCATCGAAAACTGATGAAGAGGCAGAGTTAAATAGAAGTAGTCTGTACTCGACATGGTCGCAATGAACACTGTTTAATGATTCTTAATTTCACTTGCTTTTAAATAGGAGTTAAACTTGGCAGGGTATCCCACCCATTTAACCAAGTACTGTTTATTTCAGCCCTTTCCTTTCGATCCTAATATCTTTTCAATTTTATACACATTACTTTCAGGATTGAAGCGTATTTTTGTATTTCCTGTTTATAAAAACCTCCTTTATCTTTTCACTCCTTAATCCTCAATAATAATTTTAAACCGTCAGTAAGGAAGCTACGTATATATTGTGAACTTTGAAAACCTCTGTAGACCATCCTGATTCATAGCCTTTCCTAAACCTTTCCGCCTCTCTGGAAACTCGTACATAATCGCCCAAGCATACACCTGAATTATCTTTAATTTTTCTGGCCCTTCGTTGTGACTGTTGCAGGGTCGCAGGCTTTATTTTCAACATTTCTACAGGGGTAGATTTTATAGTTCTGTGAAACGAACTATTATAAGAGTAAGCAAGATCTTGTAATATGTCAATATACTTAAAGGTATTCATACGGGTGAAGTATCGATGCATTTTCTCCTTGATAGTGCGCTGTACTCTTTCAACTATAGCTGCTTTATTTACTGAGAATGTATTGTAATACCCCATGTCATACTCTTTAACTAATTCTTGAAACTCTCGGCCTAGAAATTCAGCCCCTTGGTCCGTCCACAGCATCCTCGGCCAACGCCTGTCACCCTCTATAATTTCTCTCAATGCTTCAGTTACAGTACCTGACTTTTTATCTTTTAAAGGTTTTAACCATAAATATCTAGAATACACATCAATGGTAAAAAGTATGTATTGATACCCATCATTATACGAGTTGTATTTAACCATCTCGGATAAATCCAACTGCCATACGCTATCGAGGTAAGGGGCTATGGTTTTCCGGGTTGGAAATTTTCTGCGAACAGGTTTATGTAGAGTAAAAGCTTCCTCACCCTCTAAATATGCTTTCAGCTCTTTTTTCTCAACGTCCGGAAACCTCGATGCAAACCTTGCGAATCCGCCATAACTATTAGGCTCCTTCACATTGTAATAATACTTATCAACCACCTCCTTTGCCTCCATGATGGATACTGATATAAGTAAAAACATTTATAATATATATATATATATATATATATATATATATATATATATATATATATATAATATATATATATATATATATATATATATAGCCTATATATATATATATATATATATATATATACATTCTAAATGGAAGTATAAAAGAAATAAAGGGTGTATAATATGATATATTTATTTATTCACATATGAGAAATATAAGTTTAAACAAAAATATATATATATATATATATATATATATATATATATATATATATATATATATATATATATATATATATATATATATATATATATATTATACATATCTGAAATAATAATAATAATAACATCGCGTCGCAACTATGAATTAATCCATTTAAGATTGGGATATGGCGTTTTTCTTATTCGTCCTTTTCTTATTCTTATTTATCTGAAGCGTAAGAAGAGCCTGAAGGACTAGAATCGGGTCTTGGCGTCTTAGGAGTATTATCCAAGTCTGCTAATCTGCGCGTGTTCAAGATTAAAGAGAGAGGAAAATTTATAGTCTGAAGCTCTTGCTTGATCGATGGTCATCCAGCTACAGCACCCTTCTTCCAATCGCTTGATCCGAAACCAAATCCACAATATTTGATCCTTTAACTACTTCGTCATCAATAATGATCTTAACTCGTTCCACGTTATTTGTTCTTTTAAAATATTATAGAGAGCTAGCCCTGATTTGCGAGCCCCGTTAGGCAGGCTCTCTTCCAGTATATTTCTGCAGTTATCTTCTTTTTCTTCATCTCCTTTTGAGTTTTACTTCACAGGTGGCAAATTTGATTCCTCAACGTCAGTCTTATTTAGTGTGCATATGTAAGTCTTTGAGGTTTAATAATTTCTGCATGGCATCTTGGTATAAGACACGCTTCTCATGGATGTTAATGTCTGAATTTAATATCCAGAAGCACCTCTTTCTAGTAATATCTGCTCAACTTTGGGTCCGAATAAGCTGTGCCAAGGTAGAGTTTACTGATGAGAGACTGTGCAGCATTCAGGTTGTGGGTTCTCTCGAAAGAAATGATGATGATTGTGAGGTGGAATTTGTAAGTGAGCCTGGCGGTGGTGGTATAAGCTGTGGCTTGTAAGGCTGAGTATGAGGGTTTTGCACATGATGAAGTAGTTATTACATTTCATTTTCTCATACTCGTTATACGAAGTTCAGCCGAACCTTCTTCATTATAAAGATATCCACTTGGTAATCAGAGGAGCAATAACTAAGAAAAAGTAGAGGTAGGAATACACCCCCCCTTCTGCAACACCTTCTTTTTATTTCAGATGTTGTTATGTTGCGCGGAGAGTTTTTTAATGGTGCTTCTATGTCGACGTAACTTTACCTTCTGACCTGATTTAAAGGAAACATGTACCCTTTATAAGATTTCAAGCAGAGCTCGCATACCACTGGACAACTTCTCATCATCGCTGATTATTTTACGCTTTTCGGATGGCCTCAGCTTTTTAAATCTTTACAACTAAACTACTCATTATTCAGGGATGTATTACAGTTTCTATCTCATCGCAGGGAATGTTGACGTGCGGAGCAGCAACTCTATACGTGTTCCTAGGTGAAGTTCACACAGTAAATAGCCTATGAAGTGATGTACTTCTTATATACTTTCAAGACTCTTTTCTTGCTAGGGGAAACATCTGCGAACCTAGAACATTGACCTGGCTCATATCTCTTCTTTGCCCAAACAGAATCAGATACTGGGTGTTTAAAGAAACAGTTCTCATATGCTTGCTTTGATGAAAAAAATGTTCTGTTAGTAATGAAAACATTACAGATGTATTTAAATGATGCGAATACACCGTAAACGCTTCAGCTATATCCTCGTTTAACTTGTGTAGCATATCATCCAAAACTATAACTTTATGACTTGTACACTTTCCCTGTGATTTAATATCAATATATGCCTTCAATGGAATTCTCACATCATTAATATCATTAGAACCTCTCCTGGAATACACTGTAAACACCAATTATTTTCACAGGGGGTATTGCTAAAAAATTTCACATGCCTTAAGATGTTTAATTAGCAGAAAGGTTTTTCCCGCACCCTGTAGGCCAGCAAACATACATGTAAGCAGGGCGTAGAACATGAATTTACCCACATCCATACTCCTAGCTCCTAGAGTGTTCGAAGTACAATGCAGCTTTTGAAGATGTTGTGAGAGTATATATAAATATATATATATTATATATATATATATTATATAATATTATATACTATATATAATATTATATATATATACTATTATTAAATATATATATATATATTATGATATATATATATTAAACGGAAGTAATATTTCATGATAATAAAACATTCTACTTCATTTAAAAACCTTTATTACATAATTAGAAATTTATTAATCATTAACTTACACATATTTTACATAAATATATTTAAAAGAATATTAAATTATTGTTAACATTAAATTACATTTACAATAATATTAAATATATTTAAAAGGGAATATATAACATTGCTACAGGCATTCATAGGAGCTTCACGAAGACTCCAGATTAATACGCTCTAAGTCTTTACAAAAATGCCATCATTTATATCGTAGTCCATCATGTAGTTTCGTGTCTCGTCAATACCACCCGAAAGCACATATGTAAAAAGTTCCCTCTCAGATATCATAGTTTGTCTGCCCTCTGGATCATCAGCATAAATACTTTCTTGCCATTGCTTTCTAAGTAGATATATGAATTTCTGTACATCTATATTGTTTAGGAATCGTTTAATAACAATTTCAGAATCATCCACCAGCATTTTCTTGAATGCGTAGTATTTCTGGTATGACATATAATGCACGACTGCTACATAGTTAGATAACACACTCGCTCTCTTCCTATGCATTATCAACCGTCTGCTCACCTCTGACATATATTTTAACTGTTGTAGACCTGAGATGTAGAATCCATGCGAAGTACGTTCAAATACTGATGAGCCGTCACGCCTTTCCCATAGTCTAACTTCCATACCGATGGTGTTTACATGTTTAGAAAAGGATAGAGTAAACTGCTTGGCCTTTGTTCCTCTGCTCTGACTAATAACTGTTTTCGAACAGTTTAAACCCGATCTTGGCTAAAGTATTCAGCAAGCCAGTCCTCAGTTGCTTACATATCTAAGACTTCATCGGCGCTCATGAAAACACGTTTGGCACTGAAGATAGTGAATTACAAATCAACACGTGAAAAAATTCTGTTGCCAATTCGCGGTTTCTTTTATATAAGATCTGTAACTCCACATCCTGAGATACTTAACCCCCCCATTGTATAATGTCTTGTATAGAGGTATACCTGTTAAGACGAACCATAATGTGTACTTATTGGAAATGGATCACTTTTAAGATAGAGTAGAGAACTTGTTCACAGCTTGACAGCTAAAGCGACTATGGCTTAAAATGAGTTTAGACTTACAAGGTATCATATATAATTCTCAACCAATCACATAGAGGGAAAATTGAGATAAGTTTACCACCCTCCAATCATAGAAAGGCAAAACGAATGTTTTACGAACTGTCGTAAAGTAATAATAATAATAATAATAATTTGATTTCTATTTACACGGAATGTTTTCAACTTTTTAAAATAATAATAATAATAATAATAATAATAATAATAATAATAATAATAATAATAATAATAATAATAATAATAATAATAATAATAATAATAATAATAATAATAATAATAATAATAATAATAATAATAATAATAAAACAAATCCAAATTATTTAAAAAACTTTAAAATTTTTTAGTTAACATGCTCGTGAATAATATAAATGTAAATGTTAAAATAAAACAAAATGTTTTTAATAAAATGTTTTTAAAAAATACTCATTATATATTAAATATATGAGTGTAAAGCAGTAAAGCAGTAAAGCAATAAAGCAGTAAAGCAGTAAAGCAGTAAAGCAGTAAAGCAGTAAAGCAGTAAAGCAGTAAAGCAGTAAAGCAGTAAAACAGAAGCTTATTAATCCACCCACTGCTATGCATTTGCGCTTTTGATTTACGGTTTTACTGTTTTAAGGCCTGTAAAGTATATGTTTTTAATAAAAATAGTCTCATTATATATTAAAATACGATGTAAAGCAGTAAAGCAGTAAAGCAGTAAAGCATAAGCCTATTATTCCGCATTGTTGCTATGCATTTGCGCCATTGATTTACTGTTCTAAGGTCTGTTAAAATATATGTTTTTTAAATGTTTATTTAAGTAAAATTGTTGGCCCAAAATTGTTTTTGCGCTTCTTTTGCCCCCTCTTAGCATTTCATTTGTTAATGGTGGATGCATTGTTTCGTGTTGTTTTTTTGTGTTGATTCTGTTTCTTGCGTTGTTGTTGTTGTTTTTGTGCTGATTCTGTTTCTTGCGTTGTTGTTATTTTTGTGTTGATTCTGTTTCTTGCGTTGTTGTTGTTGTTGTTTTTGTGTTGATTCTGTTTCTTGCGTTTTTGTTGTTGTTGTTTTTGTGTTGGTTTTGTTTGTAATAACTCTAAGTTTCATTGTATTCAGATGTAGATGCTTTTGTTGTTGTTTGCTTTGTTGTAATATGTGAATAGTAAAGTCCATGTGTACAATATCTGCTGCTGCTGCTGCTTCTATTAATGCTCTTGATGTGGCTTTCAATGTGAGATAATAATAATTAATAATAATAATAATAATAATAATAATAATAATAATAATAATAATAATAATAATAATAATAATAATAATAATAATAATAATAATAATAATGAATGTACATAGAGACACTGGAGTGTGTATAAATTTATAAAAGCTTGGGGAGTTTAATCTCTCTCTTCTTCTCATCTCTCTCTCTCTCCTCTCTCTCTCTCTCTCTCTCTCTCTCTTCTCTCTCTCTCTCTCTCTCTCGTCTCTCTCTCTCTTCTCTCTCCCTTCTCTTCTTTCTTTGAGGATGGTGAATTTTTTTTTTTTTTTTTTTTTTTCAGTTGTCACCACCATTCGGGCAGAGCCTATTCAAGGAGGGGGTGTTTCACGCTCAGACCGCAACAAACTAAAAGCCAAATTACGCAGATGAGTCACAGGACGCAGGCTGTTGAAGTGGGGGAGAATTAAACTTCGTAGGAAACACGGAAGATCGGAAGAGAATCCACAGAACAGATGTGGCAGGAAAGAACGAAGAGCACCCGCAGCGAACTAGCCTGGAGTTTAGCATACATCAACACAAAACTCATGTGCAGAGACAGCACCCCTAGTTAACGAGGGCGACGCAAGGTGGCAGATACTGCGAGTGATAAGCGTCCTCAGAGCACCTAGCCGCTGCCGAGGTACCTATAGAAAAGAGATAACAGCACCAACATCGCGCCGCAAGATAGAGGCAAGTGAACTGGAAAGTACAGAAGAGTTATAAGCCTTTTTGGCCTTTTGACTCGACCCTAGTCCAAAGCCGGGTGAAACCAGAGGCCCCCCCAGATATGAGAGCCGTACTCATACAGGGCGGATGAGGCCCTTGTTAGCTGGAGAGTAACTGAGAGAGGAAAAAAGTCTCGCAGTATAAACAAAACAGAACTCCGCAGTTTCTTTGAGGCCACTTAGCAACCGTTGTGATGTGAGGTTCCAGACATTTTTTTTGTTGTACTGTTAAGGCCAAGGGATGTTTATACTTGTCGACAGGTGAGAGACGAGAGAACCGTCCGAAGAGATGAGGAAAAGTTGGAAGGCTGTCTTAGAGGAGGGGGAGATTGTAGAAGGTTGAGTTTTTTAAAGAATTGAATTTCACAAGGTGTCAGACGACCCCACCCGGAAATTCTATCCAGATCAGCGAGAATAGAATCGGAAAGATTAAGGACGAGAGGAAATTCTAGAAGTAAAAGAAGGAGCAGAATTGAAAGATTGAAGAATGAAGGGTCGAAGCATCGTCATATGAGTGCAATAGAGTTTAGATGTGCAGGTGAGAAGGATCATTAATGAAGGAGTAGGAAATAAAGTAGGAGCATAGACAGAACCCTGAGAGAACCACACTATTGACAGAAAAGGAAGAAGAAGTCGCCCCATCAACAACAGCGATATTGAGCGATTGAAAGAAACTAGACATAAGTAAGCAAAGAGAAGTAGGAAAACCAAAGGAGGGAGCTTGGAGAGCAGTGACGACGTTGCCATCCGGTCAAATGCTTTGCATATGTCAAGCGCCACCACGCAGTCTCCCCGTAGTTCATAAGGGTGGAAAACCATAAATCGGTAAGATAGGAAAGTATATGCCAGAAGAACCTCGAGCGCCGAAAGCCGTACTTGCGATCGGAAAGAAGTGACTGAGATTCCAGATGATCTAGGAAATGAGGGTTGAGGAGAGTTTCAAAGATCTTATTATAGATACAAGTAAGAGCTATAGGGCGATAGTATGAAGGATCAGAGCGGCTTCCTTCTTTTCGGAACAGGTTTGGACACGTGCGTGCTTCCAACACTGAAGGGAAGTGTTAGTTATTGAGACATAAAGAATATAGGTGAACGAGGGGCGGGGTAGCACGGAAGCACACTCCCTCAAAACTCGGGGGAATGCCATCCGGGCCACCCGCCTTGCTAACGTTCGTAGATTTCAGAGACAGAGCCCATGCACCGATCAAATGTAATACAGGCAAATGCATAGGAACACCTGGAGAGAGAAGGAGTGCAGGATGAGGAATACCAGAATGTCCAGGGTGAGTTAGAGGAAAATGGGGCCGAAGAGATTGGCTTTTCAGAAGGAGAATTAGCTACAGAACCATCAGATCGAATAAGAGGAGGACAAGACAGATTACAGAAGTTGTTAAGAGATGTTTTTGGCAAAAGAGCCAGAAAAGATTTGTCAGTAGGAGAACCAAGGAGGTTAGCGCACTTTCGTTTGATGAAAGCCGCTTTGCTCGTCGAAGAGATCCTGCCACGATTTCTAGCTGAATGAAAATTTAGCGAGAGATTAGCGAGAACGAGAATTTTTCCATCCCGATACGCACTGTCTCTAGCCTGGAATGGCAGAGAACAAAGCACGATCGAACCATGGATTTATTGAGGAGAGAAAGATTTAGCGAAGAAGGAATTGAACCTGCTATCCCTCAACCATTACACTCCCACCTTATCGCAGAAGTTAAGCGCCACCAGAGACAAAGCAGTCATTCCAGTTATAGTATAGCGTAGAAGCAACGCAAAGCCCCCCAATCAGCCCGATCAAAGTGCCAGAAAAAAAAACGCGTAGGCAGGATGGAGACTGTTGGAGAGAAAGTATTAAAATTTTGAGATATAGGTTGTGGCAGATTTACCAATAGGAGCGAAGGTGGTGTAATTATAGAGAGAGAGGAACTAGTGGTGAAACATAGTTCAAGTGTGTTAAAGAATTGTTGGGACGATCCGGAATGTATGTGGGTTCTTTAATTAGTTGCTTCCAGATCGTTGAGAAATGCTCTAATTGATTCGGCCTCCTCCCCACCTAATCAGTATGAGAGGATCCCAACAATTGTGTTGTACATTGAAATCCCCTAAATAGAGGACCTCAGTATTTGGATGAGAAGATATAACAGTCTCGTGAGAAGTAGTAAGATATTCAAAAAAGGCGTGAAAATCTGTTCTGTTAGGAGAACAGTAGCAGAAGCACAAGATTATTGTAGTAGAAGGAAGAAAGATTTTAAGCCACAGAACATCGAGTTAGGAGATTCGAGATTCTCGAGACGTTACAGGAGTGTTTATGTTCACATAGGCACATACTCCACCCTTTAGACGGAAATTATGATAAATAGTTATAGTTAGATATATTAAACGAGTTAGAGGATGAATTCTTAGCCATCTGTGTCTCGGACAAGAGCAAAAGGTTAGGGTTAGGGTTAGAGTTAGAGAGGTAGTATTCCACGGATGCAGAGTTAGAGAGTAAGCCGCGGATGTTGGTAAAGTCGATAGAAAGTCCGCGTTTGTGCAAATCTGCTTACACACACGCACACACAACCACAACAACAAAATACAACAGACAAAAACAGACAGAAAAAAACGAAAGTTAAAATTGGATTAAAATTATTCACTCACTAAAAAACGTAAATGATTAAAATGCTAAAACCGTATTTAAATAAATATTTAAATTGAAATTAAATTAAAATTTTAAAGCACGCATTACAACCTAACAAATTTACGAAAAAAAAAAAATACAATTACTTCAACAAAAACTAAATAAGTATAAATAAAAACAATATGTAACCAATACGTAAGTTGTTTTGCCAAACCACTTTTAAAATAAAAAAAAAATAAAAACACTAAAAAACTAAAGTTAAAAAGACGAAAGAGAAAAAAAAAAATAACCTAGTACTATTCTAAACTACGTATTGCACAATTCTAAAAACTAACTATGACTATCTAAACATAACTAAAATTTCAAAAACAAAAAATTAAAACGAATAACTTATCCTTTATAAGGATAATCCAATTCTTAAAATATTAAAACCATAAAAGTTAAAGACAATTAAAACAGGGGAGCACTTAATGAACAAACACGACTAAATGGGATAGAATAACTAAAACATTAATGAACACTTAATCACCATTGGACTCCGGCAAAAACATAAACTTATCACAACACGTCTTAAAACACCAACACATCGCTTTGTTTTGTTATGTTGTTGTTGTCGTTGTTTACATGCTTTGTTGTTGGAGGCTTCATAAAATAATGAATAAGAATGATATAAAGTTGGTTAGGGGTTCTTAACAGCTTAAAGTAAAAATAATCAATGTTTGGAAACAAGATTTAATAATAATTAATAATAATAATAATAATAATAATAATAATAATAATAATAATAATAATAATAATAATAATAATAATAATAATAATAATAATAATAATAATAATAATAATAATTAATAATAAATACCTTAATTCAAAAATAAGAAATCTCAGTCCTGAGTCAAATAATGAAATATCCGTCAAATCGGAAATCACCACCACCACAGGGTGTAAAAAAAAATATATCAAAAATATATTCCTGCCGGAAGAAAAGAATAAATATTAGTAATATATTATTAAGAAAATAGAAAAACCACAATCATTCACTTTAAACCACATAATCGAAATCACTCAAATCTTCCAGTAGTAGTAGTAGTAGTAGTATAGTAGTAGGTTAGTAGTAGTAGTAGTAGTAGTAGTAGTAGTAGTAGTTGCTTCTGCATTCGTAGTAGTAGTAGTCATTGTCGGGGTAGTAATAGTGGTAGTAGCCGTATTAGTAGTAGTAGTAGCAGTCGTAGTAGTAGTAGTAGTATTCATTGTAGTAGTAGTAGTATTACTTATACTGTATATATATATATATATATATATATATATATATTATATATATGTATATATATATATATATATATATAATTATATATATACATATAATATATATTATATATTATTATATATATATATATATATATATATATTTATTTAATATATATATATATAATATAATATATATATATAATATATATATTATATATATATATATATATATATATATATTATAATAAATATATATTATATACTATATAATTATATATCCGCATATGATTATATATATATCTATATATTCATATATATATATATATATAATAGTATATAATATATATATATATATATATATATATATATATATATATATATATATTAGTATATATATTATATATAATATATATATATATAAGATATATAGATATATATATATTATAATATATATATATATATATATATATATATATATATATATATATATATATATATATATATATATATATATATATTATATATATTTTATCTATATATATATATATATCTATATATATATATATATATATATAAATACAGTATAAATAAAAGCAATATTTTATTTCCCCGCTTCCAGACGTGTCCTAAGGCACTAGCATATCATGTGCGTTTGAATCGGGAAAGTTAAATGAAGGCGCGAAGAAAAAGGTATCTTATCGAGGCAATTATCTGAAACAATTTTAATTCACCTTGAAGAAAAAGTAATTAAGCGGGACAGTCAAAAAGGTAATTTGACCATTTTATTTATTTTCATACTTATAATATATATAATATATATATATATATATCATATTATATATATTATATACTATATATATATGTATTTTACTATATATCTAAAGTTAAAATATTCATTGGTGCTGATTCGAATCCTAATACGGCTCGTATTCTCGCTATAGATTTGTATATAAATAACATTTGTTCTATAAGCCTTTAGGCGCCTTTAGCGAGGCCTGTTAAGTCAAGGACTCTTGGCTCAGATAGTGAAGGTGCCGTGAGGAAGAGGTTCGTATTCCACCTCTTCCGGATTTTATATATTAACTTAAGTGAGAGGGGGATAAAGAGAATGGGGGAGTAGGGGTAGAAAGACTCCCATTCCTCCTCAATGACGAGCAAGCCTGACGTGACAAGGCAAATGCAAGCGATGACGAAAGCGACCCGAAAGCGAACGAAAGCGGACCTGGAGGTGGCGGTGGTGGACCGAAAGGGGTCAGCGGTGTGGTGCGGATGGATCTGCGGTGCAATACCTACGATCGCGGAGCGCGCGCAAACGTGTGTGTGTGACAGATGACGCTGAGTAATACGAAAGGGGGTAGGGTAAAACAAGTAGCTATAGCAACAAAGAACAAAGGGGGTGAAGGGTAAGCGAAATTGGGTGAGTGTAAGCGAAAGAAGGAGGAAGGAAATGTGTATATGCAACTGTGTATGTATATGTAAATACCATCTCGCGTACGTTGATGACTGCGTCATCAATGAACGCTCGTATGTGCGCATCTACGGTGCGCAAAAGTGTATGTATCTCAAAGGGGGGTGGGGTAAAAGGGGGGTAGGGTAAATAATAATAACATCCATATATATCGATATAAATACCTCACATACGTACATGAATATCAGTATGAACGTACGATCATATGTACGCGCCCTGGCAATCGTGCAATGTTGCAAATGTTGCTTTGCAACATTTGCAACATTTGCAACTCCCTATCTCGAACTCCCAACTACTGATGATGATGATAATGATGATGATGATGATGATGATGATGATGATGATGATGATGATGATGATGATGATGATGATGATGATGATGAGGATGATGAT
>JABUQX010046139.1:0-32713 GCA_015478945.1 Trachelipus rathkii | reverse complement strand
AAAAATCGTTAGAATATTAAAATAAAGGTAAAAGTTGAAATTTAATATTATAACTATAGGTACCTTCCAATAAAAAACATTATAATCCTCAAATTCTCCAGAATTGTTCACAAAAAATAACTTAATTATAATCCCAAACCTTATTGCCAGCTTTTATGAATATTCGATAATAAATCAGCTATATATCCAAATAGATTTGTTTGAAAAATATCTATAAACGTATAATGCGTTCCAATTTAAATTTAAAGGGGACCTCATAGTTTTCATATCCCATCACTTATTACACAAGATCGATATAAAATTGTTTTAATTAAGAATTATTTAAGTCATCTTATATTCAGAAATAAAAGCTGCGGTGAAAAGATAAGAGCATAAAAACACTCTGATATGTTAATACCCGAAAATGATTTATTATTTATTTTAACCAAATTTCATATCAAGCTGTTTGCACTACAAAATGTCGAAGCATTTATCAGTTTTCAATACTAATATGTTGGGTAAGTGATGACAAAAAGAAGACAATTTACTTTAATGACTTCTTTACAAGTTGTCGAAATCTAATTAGGGGAGAAAAATAAAGTTATCTACAGACTCTCTCTTATATAACATTACACAAATTACGATATTAGCATTTGTCGATCGATTTAATGTCAAAAAATTAAAGAAATTAAAGCCACATATGGTTACGGAAATGAATTACAGTCTATTTAATAAAGATAAGTACGGTATTAGTAAGCCCAACATTTCTGAAAAAATTATAAAGAATTAATTATCAATTAAAAATGAAAATAATAATTTCTTGTCTTTCTTTCTATTACCTACAAAACCTTTCTTCCCAAAGACTGGGTAAGTAAAGGTGACAACTACACAAAGCACTACACCACGGAAACTAAAAAGCCAGTACGAGAATATGAACAAAATGTCGAAACAAGAGAAAAGACAGCCTTTATGAGAGAATGAGAAAAACCGGAGTGCTTGTTAAAACTACGTTTTGAAACGTTTTTTTTGGAAGGACTGGCAGCACTAAGTGGTATAGAGGCATCCGGACTAATTTAGATATAACACATACAGGCGACCAAGTAGAAGGATCAATATGTCGACAATCTGCAAGCTACCCGAGAGAGAGTAACATACAATATATGCACCCAAAATGAACTCAAATCAATTTAATTAGAGAAAATCTAACGTCAAACAGACAAGAAAAGATCCAAACAAGAGTAGACTATCATGAAGAGACACGGCGAAACGAGAGCCAACACTCCACACTATAGGTAAAGTCGATCAAATAGTTAAGTGGTTAATGCCTTGGCCCAGGATGTGGGACACACACAACCATCCCAACAATACAAAACCCGCATTCTCTCCTATTCATAGCACCTTTATGCTCGCCTCTAACCAAACCTCACACTGTTCTCTACATCAGACATTATCGTTCACCGAACATTCACGAACATCCACTTATCATCAGTTTCGTCACTGTACACCACAAGACCACGGCATATACAGGTTCCCAACAAACACTCACCACAACCCCTGCAACTCAATCCGCATGTGGCAGCAACAAGCGACATCAATTCATCCTGTTCCACATGACAACCAAACCAATCCTCCAACATAACTTCATTGTACTTCTACTCATTTTTACAAACATTTCTTCAACCAACCACCACAAGCCTACCGATCTCAATAAGTCTAAATTTCACTACAATATTATATAATTCTATGCTCACAACCTAGACATGCCAACACCATAATTTTTACATAGATCCTTACTTACTAAAACTGTGAAGTATATAAGGATACAATATCCATTAATTCTCATTAAATTTCAGAAGCACATGGTCATGCATGAACAACAACATACCACCAAATAACACATGTAACAATCAACAATAACCACCTAGACACAAGAGATAAAGACCTCACAGACCCGACTCACCATCACCCTAATCAGCCCTCCTTTACACATAAAACCAACACAAACCACTTTAATTGCAACCAAATAGCAACTTCATGACGCTTCGACAACTATTCCTACTCCACATCAAATGCAATCCATCCGTTAACCTTCATAAATCAAAACACAATACACCAAAAAATTATTATCAAACTCGGACACTATGCTCTCAGACTGCCCAAAAATATCACCAATAAACTAACATAAACTAACCTAAAACACACAGAGGACTGTCCCCACTCACAACCGACTAAATCTATACTACTAATGAAAATACTACGTTAGCATTATACACCAAACCCCTAAACACTTTATTAAAAACAATACCCTGCCAAATCTCTCTACCAATCTCATCACACCAAACCATCTCTTCCAAGAATTCGCCAAACACAACGACAACGAAAACATCATACCCAGCATTAATCACAGAAGAAACTAGGACCAACACACCTCTACACCAACTCAAATAACTATCCATCTTCATCCAACATATATACTGAACACCGCATTCCTGAACCATTACCCACAATCGAATTCTTAATCAAATCAACCCCCACTCCAATAATACAAAATTCGAAATAAATAAAACCAAGGAGAAAATTCAAAAACAACAACTCCATGTATCACTCAACGCTTATTAAATAACATAAAAACCAAATCAACCAACTTAAGACAACCACCATATATATAATTCTAATAAAACACACGAACACCAAAGATATTCTTGTCCTTAATAACATTATTAGCACAATCAAATTCAATACCACATATAAAAACCAAACACACACCATAAAATCAAATACTACACAAACCAAAATAAACCATGCACATAAACCGCTATCCCAAAAATTAAAACATCGTAAATCCATACCGAACTCTGTTGCAAAATACCATCAAAAAAACCTACAATGATAAACTCTCCACTCTCATATCTTCTCCCTTCATGTTATCATCAATCACTTTGTCTCTTAAATGATAAAAAGACCTCCTAACAACACACACACCCCAAAAAAATCCATACTACCAAATATCACTCAACGCACCTTTTCTTAACCAATCAGCCTTCAGTCACCTTCGACGCACCTATTCGACCAAAAATAATAAAAAAATGGAAAAAAACCAATATTAAAAAACAAAAACATATTATAAAATAATATATAATAATATCAAAAAAATAATATTACTATATATATACACAAACACTTACAATATACCAAACACTATAAAAACTACTAAAAAAACAAAAAATAACCTAAATATCACATAAACAATAAAGGTAATATATCAAATATATTAGATAATATTACATATACTATATATATATTATATATATTCTGTAAATAATCAATAATTTAAAAAATGAAAAAAAGCTACTAATGCAAAAGTATCGAAATACTTTCACAAAGTAAAAATATCACTAGAGAGATTCTACGTAGTTAAATTTAAAAGGTGTACAAAAATTTTCCTATATGAAGACAAATCGAACTTAGAACAAAAGTAAAATTCTTTAAATAATCGAGGACATGAACAAACTCTAACATAAGACAGGTAAAATGGCCAGACTTAAAAACACTGATAAAGACAACAACAATATTTTTCTTCATAAATGATGTTTATACATCAAAAAAAAACCAAAAGATAACAGGCTAGAGAAAACGGTTATTTTTGTAACCTAGAAGAGAATTTTTCAGCCCCCCAACCCCATATAAGGATATAAATATAAAATAAAAATAACAAACACAAAAACGGATAAACAAATATACACAAATTAGAATTACACACTACCATATTTAGCGAACCAAACTGCAAGAAATTACTTTATCGATAAAATCTGGAATGCTGAAAACTGATTGATTTGTGAAAAAAACATTTTCACCCAACAGGAACAGGGTATTACCGTATCCCTATCAAAGATAATCCAAATAGGCTTGGAAGATTCAGAAAGCCTAAAAGAAATTTTCATGAGATAATGCTATCTGAAACAAGACGGACCATCTGAATTACACTTTTCAGAGCCGATGATATTATAACCAATTAACATAATTACCATTTTAAAGAATCTAAATTTAAACGTTCTTTCCAGTGAATTTAAAAAAAAATTTAGGGTTTAAAAATAATTTTGGGGGTGAAGTGGGTAAAAGGGGGTTCATGAACCTTTGAACCTCCTAGAACAAAAAAAAAGAGTATTATACTTGAAAAAAAAAAAAAAAAAGCATTGTCTCTGTAGCTGACATTTAATATACTAAAAAAATCTCGAGTAAGGCCATAATAAGGATTCCATAGAATAATTGATGTTATGTTATAAAGAAAATATCAGATTTTTCAATATAATACTTGGAAATGCTATTATGTGTCAGGGGGGATACTAAAAATAAAAGGTCATAGACCCACCTCCCACGCAAAAAAATTATAATTTTCTAAATATCCTACATATTTTTTTAAAATCAATCGACGTTTAAAAAGATTAAAACTGTAAAATTTATAGTGAATTTTTTTAAAAAATTGACCAAATAAATAAATAAAATAAAGGAGAGCGGCATTGAAAAGAGTAAAAAAAAACAGTAGGCAGAGGTAAAAGAGTGAATTACTCACAAAAAATGACATTTTAAGCCTATATAAACTACAGAAAACACGTATGGGAACCTACAGACCATAAATTCTGTTAGAAAAAGAGAATATCTACAAACAAAAGGCGAAATACTAGTGCAAAAGTTAAATCAAAAAAAATCACAGAATAGGCGCCAAAAAGAGTAGTGAAGTGATGTGGAAATGAATCAAATAACACACCTTCTTTCCCCAAAAAGACACCGTTTGACCACAAACAACGTAAAGGAGCTGCACCGAGATCCACATAAGACACTCAAAGCGCAACACCCCAACAGAGAAAAGTAGAAAATAGAAAAGATAAAATTGAAGACTAACTAATATAAGTTAAGCCCAGACCTTACCTTCCCCTATTATACCCTTAAGTGAAAAATCCTTACACAGTCAATAAAAATAACACCTAAGAAGCTATAAAATAGAAAGATTGATGACGATACCTTACCTATTGACATTAACTACATTCAAAATGTAGTTCAATACCTACCAACCCAAGGTAGGCCACAAACCAGTACCCTCAACAAAAAAGCTCGCTGTCACTACGATTATGTAACACTATACTCTCTCTCGCCTACACACCAAAACTTCCACCACACTCCCTTCTCCTTCACAGCATTCCTTTAATGACTCAATCCACTTTTCTCAGGCCTCACCGCCAGCCACGAGTCAAGACTATTCCCACCAAAAACCACAAACTCACCACTGAATATCGACTATAACAATTGCGACTATCATCAACCTCTCCATGACCAAAACTACCTACATACTGCATTACACTTCCATAAAAAATAAATAATGACTCTTCACTTTGAAAGACCACCTTCTCATTAAACCACACACATTCCCTATAATGCAAAAAAAATATCCTATAACCAACAATAATCTCCAATCCAATTCATATTCTCACAACACATAAAAGCAAGCCCAAAAAAGAAAATAATGTACAAATCAACACAACACCTAATCATCAGCATAATCTATACCAACAAATAAAATAATCACCCACGGCACCACCTAAGTCTCTCTCAAAAATAACTATGACAGATAAACACAAAACCGGTAAAACGACAACACACCCTACCATGTATAAGAAACCTAGGCCTCGCACTCAAAGACTATGTCCCTTAACATCCCAAAGAACCTTAATCAAAAATAAAAGACTAATATAGTATCAAGGGTATTTAAGCTAAAGCCTAAACATGAGGAAATGAAATTTTAAAACCACCATCACATACACACTATCCCCCCCTATCACTCCAAACCAGTATATATAGTAAAATACCCATTTAAACAGATACTAGGCTACAAAACTGCTCCACCAGTTTAACGATAATTTTGCACAGACCAAGACTCTATATCAAACTAAATACCAATAAGCACCTTACTCTAATCAAAGAAAAACAAACTATATTATTAAAAACCTACATATTTTAACAACAAAAAAACCTATGACACACAAAACCACACTATCTAAATCACTAACTACGAAAAAATCTTCCACAATAAATCGAACATGCACACAAATAAAAAAAAATCAATTATGCAATTACAAAACCATTTCCGAAGTTAACGATCATAGTTTATAAACGACGTGTATGCTAACATTAACTTCCGATTTGCTATATTGGTATTGATTATGTAAAAATCCAGGTCCTAAATCGCTCTCGTCTTTTTCTCCTTTGCAGCAATAGCATGAAGTCACCCTACATACCATCCCTCCAGACAACATTCTTACTAAACAGACATCACCTTTTATTCCACATAATTCCATAATACACATACTCATAAATTAATCCACACCTCCATATATCATAGACACATACACTTTCAAAACAATTCCCCTCATCCCTATAAAATCCCCGTCTCTTCAAGAGAGACAAAGAATTGCCAAATGCCCCTGAGGTCCTGAACACGAATGTACATTAAGAAGCGCAACGCGACAGAAACAGTCTCGTAGATTGACATCTGACCCCAATACCACTTACCTATATTGAAACAACACACATGCTAAACACCCCAATGGTACTCAACGAGAAGCGTACTGATGACTTACGCCAAAAAAAGACATGGCCTTCACTCTTACAGCGGGAAAATGTCAAATGAACTCACAGAAAATATGCGGCACATGAGAAACATGACAGAGCCCAAACATAAAATGACTAGAGAGAAGAGAAAAGATCGCAAGAATGTACCATATTAAGAAAAGAGCAAATTTGATATTGAAATCACGCAAAGAAAGACTAACAACAAATCATGGAAAGCAAACATGTGAAAAATTGACAGTGGTGTGTGTGAATCTCCGTACGTGTACTAAAGAAAAAAAAAATAGAAAAACAAAAAAAAAAAAAAAAAAAACTACAAAAAAAAAAAAACACCCCCAAAAAAACAACAAAAAAAAAAAAAAAAACAAACCAAGAAAAAAAAAAAACAAAAACAAAAAATAAACAAAATCAAAAAAAACAAAACAAAACACAAAAAAGAAAAAAAAAAAAAACAAAAACCAAAACATCTAAACAACAGAACAAATTAAACGCAAAAACACAAAACCCACACAAAGCCAACCAACCAACCAACAAACAAACAAAACAAAACACCAAAAAAAAAAAACAAAACAATAAAAAAAAAACAAAACATAAAAAAACACAAACAAAACCCACCCAAAAAAAAAACCAACACCAAAACCAAAACCAACACAAACCACCAAAACCAAGAAAACCAAAGAAAAAAAACAAACAAACACACAAAACAACAAAAAAAAAAAACCAAAACAAAGAAAAAAAAAGAGCCATTGAGAAAGGAGAAGAGAAAGAGTATGCAAATTTATGAACACTGAATAGTGGTACAAGACGCATTCTAAACTATTTGTGTCTTCCATAAAAATTTTCCAAATGATTAAAAATGGACATTTGATTAAGTTTAGAAAAGGTCAACACTCTGTCTCGGTGTCGACATATGGTCCATATGAAGGTACTGTTGAAGAGAGTGCGAATTATTACTGGAATATCGGAATGAAATTATTTGAATAGGGTTGAGTAGGACTTCAGGATTAGATTGTAGCAGACCGTGTACCTAGAAACATGACGTATGAGAAATAACGGTGATCAAACACATATCCAAGATGCGGCTATAACACAGCAGTGCTTTTAACGAGTCTCAGGAGAACAAAATGAGATTGATAGCATAACACGGTGCATTATCATTTCATTAATGAGGAGAGGACTATTCGATGTAACCTCAAGAAGAAATACTTATACTTTTAAAAACACAAAAGATTCATCAAAGTAGGTAGAGAATTTCATGTACGTAGGCAAGAGATTAAATTATCTCAAAGAGTGAAAAAAGTAATTGTCGAAATCGATTAACATACTGATTTATTGAATAATGATGTTGTAATGTTAACACCACCACAATCAGTGAAAACCAGCGAAGAATGCAGGAATCGGAAGACATATAATCCGCTCACAATTATACATTGATCTACTGTAAAATACATAAGATCTCCAGTGAATGAGCCCCCTCAGGATGCGAGAGAACCCAGGTGATACAGGAAGGAAGTGGGAGAAAATAAAGAGAGTAAAGAAGATAAAGTGAACAAAGTAATAAGGAAGTTAAGGTATATTAAGGAGCACACTCGCAACAGTAAATCAGTTGAATGATGAACAAGTTGAAATATGAATCAAAATCATAGCGAACCAAATAGAAGAAGCGTTGTTAGCAGATGAGCTCAAAGAAGATATGTGGAATGTACCGTAAGTAGAATTAGATAAACAATTGAGTGGTGGCATGAAGAGCTGGATGCAAGTGCGTTAAAAATAAAAAAGTATAAGCAGTATTGGTGAAATGCTACTAAAAAGACCACGTTAATGAAAGGTCTTCAAAAGGAAATAAGATATTTGGAATACATATAAGGAAGGAAAAAAAGGAAAATAAAAAAGAGATCTAGTTAAGAAATTATAGTTTAGAAGTAGGAGATAATGAATGGGACACAAAAAGCATAGGAAGCTCTGAAATAGGAAGGTAAGCGACTGAAGGTTAAAGAATAGAGAATATAGGAATCCTGACTTAGAATAAATAGGGATTAGGCATTAGAACTAGATGAAAATAAGCAATGTGAACGGAGATAGAGAAAAAAACACTTCGAAAAGGAAATCTTACAATAACAAGTGGAGATAATGAAAGATAATGATAGTAAATCTATGTAGTGGGTCTTGAAATGGATTCAAGAAAAGGCATTAAGATATTTTGCGGAATGAAGTGATCAATTAGTAAAGTAAACAAAGTAGTGGTAGAGTGAGGGAAAGTTGAAGAAGGGTGAATCTGCAGACATCTATATAGATGGAAAAATATTCATTACTGGTAATAATTCTCGCCACTTGAAAAGGCGAAAAGGTGACTAATATAATAACATATATGGGAAAAAAGATTGAAAGACGTATTAACAAATCATTATATGGAGTAATTATAGTTCGCGAAAGGATTAGTAAGAGAAGCATAATGAGATACCTTATATATAAGACAGGTAAAGGAGATAAGGGTAACTGTAGGAAATTATAGGGAAGTTAGTTTAATGAGTGTTGTAGGGAAGATATATGCTGTAATTTTGGTCGAAAGAGTGCCTGAGTTGAAATGAAATGACAAGAATATGTGAAAGAACAAAGGGCAATTTAGAAAGTGAGATAGAAAGAAAGTAGTTGTGGTCAAACTTACATTGAAAACAAAATCGAATTGAGAAAACCAAATGAGGCGCAAAAGAAGAGAATAAAATTAAGCCTATATTAAGGTTCTTCATGCAAAATTTGCGACAGGCGATATGATAGGATATATATAAGAAGAAAAAACTAATAATAAAAGCAGCAGTTATGCGTTAAATCGTGTTAAGGTGTAGGCTTCTAGAGATATGGCAAACAAAACAGCAGCAACAGCAAACCACTACATCACATATGACGATAGTGAAGACGGGTGTAAGAAAAAACATATAAAGAAAAGAAGAGATCGAAAAAAGTGCATAGGATTTAACAAATATTAAATCACGCGGCCACACCAGAAAGATACAAAAGCAAGGGATGTGTATTAAATGTATACCCATGAGATCTATTTCATTTGGACAATCAATTGAATGGCCAAGGGTATGAAAAGAAAACTTAAGAGGCAGGGCCGTGGCAGACGATCGAAATGGATTATAGAACTGATACGAGATTGGAAGAGCAGGAAGAGGCACACCTAACATATAATACTGCAAGTATAATTCTTGGAGATATTGCTGCTGAAGCACGAATCTCCCAAAGGCAGAGTTATGAAGAATGATTTGGACCGAGAGGGTGACTAAACAGGAGGGGTCTTCGAACAGCAAATGTTTAAGATAACGAGCTCCACAGGCCTATGAGTTCAGTGATTGACGAGACGAGTCCCTGGTTTGAATAGGTCCTATGTTCAAAGCCATGGTGACGCCCAGCCTCACAAAATATTACGCTCCAGTATTACAATACTTTCGATTTATTCATAATTAGCATGATACACCTGGACAACATGATGATAGTAGAGCTTGATCAAGTAGGAAAAGATGTCTCATGGTCTGGAAAGCATTGCTCGCTGAAAATTGAAATCCTTGGTGGAATGTAAAATGCACCTAAGCCTTCGAATACTCGCTCGCGCAAGATGATCAACGACCCATTAACCGAATCAGAGGGTAATGTTCCCCTTAACCGGTCTCTAATGCACTAGTCAACGAGACTCTGCGTTTTTTGAGATACAGGCCTAATAGACTCTAACCCAGTACAAAATACTTGCTCACCAAATGAACAAAATCTTAAGTGAGCTATTGTTCTGTATAAGGATATGTTGTTAAACAAATGAGGACATAATATGAAACGTAATAATAAGAGTGATGTGTGCAAGGAAGCCGAACAACCAACCTCTTGATCCTTTTTAGAAAGAGAACTTATGTGATCCTTCCTTGGAGCATCATGAGAAAAAGATTCACCAAATGAGGAATATTAAAATATTAAATATTAAAACTCTAGAGGGAAAGTAGAAGAACGAAAAGCCTACACAAACACTAAAACAAAATCTATCACTTGGTTTAAGGTTACACAAAGTTTCCTCGTATTCCCAGCAATCAATTCACAAACCACGTAATTACGCACATATATCTTTCACTTTACTTCAAGCACAAGATATCCGAATTAAATTTCTTACAGATGTTCACGTCTCAAAGGATAGAGATGCACTACTCCCGAATGCCTATAATATATTGCTCTCTCACCATAATAGATAAGACTAGAACATCCATATTACATCATTCGTTTGAGTAATCTCTCTAGAGTCTCACACACTTATCACGCAAAACCGAATAACCTCACCCTACAACCAACAAACCACCCCCAAACAAACGATCAATATTATCACATACCTCTCAAAAGCTTCACACAGGACTAAACTCCCATCAAATATCTCCAGACACAACGCAGTACTAGACATAAAAACCTACTCAAATACCGAACTTAACCCTCCAACAACCATCAATAATATAAAAAACCTACAATACCAACATCATCTACAAAACCAATAAAAATAATCTATAACCAAAAACAAAAAATAAAACTAATAAAATCAAGTTAATAAATAAACAACAACCTAAAAAACTAATAATAAATAATATCATAAAAACTAATATTATAAACTCAAGAAACTTTTAAAGACGTATCAACAACATATATATAAAAATACTAATACTCAATATAATATTACACCTTAATTAGAACATTATATACAATAACAAAAAAGATAATAAAATCATATATATATATGAATAAAAAAAATATATATAGATACAAAATAATAATATATACAAACCAAAAATATATACACGAGCACCGCATAACCGGTGCAAAAGACCCTAAACATTGGAATCTAATTGTAGCTTCATATTATACCTACTAAATTTTCATCCACAGAGGAAGCCCTGGCGAAGGAAAATTACCCAACACAAAGAAAGGCAATTCAACAAACAAGAGATTCAATATACCACTGATATAACACATCCTATGAATGATAATGTACAAAATACGAAAAAAGGTAGTTGAGAAATAAAAAATAAAGGAAATGTTTTCCAAAATTAACCATGAGCACTGTAAGAATGCAGACAATACTATACTGGCTTACAGTTTAATCAGAGAATATGGATATACAAATAGTGATGACGACTATGTAGAACAGACGTGTTTCATGAGACATTCCCTTTAATTGGAGGACGTGATGCTAACTAGAGACGAGTTCAGAAAAAGCAGTGTCTCAATAGGTAATACTCTGACGATAGAAATAACAAGAGAGGACACAACCAAAATAACAAATGGCAAAAACAGAAAAAGAGGACGCATGAAGAGAGAGATGGGAGCGGATGAAAGCACCAGTTATCTAGCCATGAGAAACTCTCAGACCCTTACCCTTTTCAATGAGATGCATGATGTGGAAACACTACCCAGATTATTCGAGATATACTACACCATATAACATACGGCGCATACAATCATCCCCCACTAATAAAGCGCAAAGCACAACTGGAGACGATGACAATGAAGAAATATCATGATAGGTTGCCTCAGAACACAACCATATTTCAGCACAAGTTCGTCAACAATGCATAGGAATCAGGTGAAGATAGACTCACTAGAAATTATCCAACTAAGTCAGAGAAAAAACATGGACAAAATAATATTCTTTAGCTGTCTCCAAAAAACTCGAGTTCTGCTTATCTTTTTATACAGTTGCAAATTTTCACACAATACTTTTTTCTAAGAGAAAACTCCAACCATCCATATATTTTTTCTCGAGCTTTCTTTTCATCTTGATGTATCTAACGATAATTTTACAAAGCGTACGAGAAAAGGCATCCAAAAATTCTTACGCGCCATTCCACGATTAGACTTCCTTTAGTTTTGACTTGTCACTCTTTCTTGTTAAAGTATAAAGTATCTTTACCCTAAATCAGGGTTTTCTGCAACCTGCTGATGAATCAACGCCTAGAAGTTGTAAAACTATTTGATGCATCCAATGCTTCCGATAAATAATTAATGACAATAATCCTGTCTCACTCCTCCACACCAACAATCTATCTGCATCAACTTCATCTCTTTACTTGACTATACCAATTTGAACAAAGAAAAAATAAACATAAAATAAAACGAAAATGATCAAAACTCAGAAAGAGATAAGTAGGTTTCTTAACAATAACAATTATTAATTGAAATTTTAATTTTATTTAACTTTTACTTTTAATTAGAACTATTGGCCCTTAACGAGAAAAAGATGACATACGACAAAACAAAAGAGATTACAAAATTCCTCACATTAAGAATAGAAAAAAAGGTGCTAGCTAAATCACAGGACTCTCGGAGGATGCTAAAGTAAGTTATCCTTCTATTATTTATTTATCTTATTTTAAGAAACAATTTCTTATCCTAGCTTACTGATTTTAGAACACAACACAAGTAATTTGAATAGAAATAGTATAATTTCACCAAAACAGCACCAACCATTCATTAACTAGTTAATAACTATCAATTAACCGAACTACATTATTTAAATACTTCTCAACAAAGAGCAAAATGTTATTTATTTAAATTAATACGTAAATGATGCTGTTAATAAAAATAAAACTACAAAAAAAATTATAATAAAACAACAAAAAAATAAACAATAATAATAACATATACTACAAAATAAAATATATATAAATAATACAACTCAAAACAAAAATATATATATACAATAAAAAAATCAATTACTATACATGAAAAAATTCGATTATTAACCAAATCACAAAATACATATATAATAACAATAAATTATCATATAATATAAATCAAATAAAACAAATCCTAATCGTCGGCTTATTGGTGATAATATCCTAATTTTCAGGAACTTCATGACTAACTCGGCGTTGGTATGTGTACCCCAAGTACACGCCGAGCATTCAGCTTGACCGTTTGTGGCGGCGACCTGCAGAATGGTTGGCGTACGAGCTGATAAAAAGGATGGAGAAAAATATAACAACGACTGTACTAAATGAAAAAGGTGGCGGAGAGAAATGGAAATGGCTAAGGAAGATGAATTGATTTCTGTGAAGAGAGAGTAGGTGTGTAAGTAATACTTTTTTTAACAAAAGAGTATCCATAAAAGACGTATTAATCATTGTGTAGAGTAGAGATGGTACATGTATGGAAAAGTATGATTGATTTAGCGTTGGTTTTGCCAAAGAAATGATTAAACAGTACCGTGTATGGAATGTTAAATCAGTTAGCGGAGCTTTAGAATGGATTACGGATCATTATGTTTTCTATGTAAAATTAAGTTAGTAGGAGGGGGTTTGGATGGAGAGGAAGGGTGATAAGGAAGAAAGTGTAAAAAATTAAGAGTGAGAAGGTTAATGTGTCCCAAGAATAATAAAGGATACAGATATGTAAGGAAGCGAAACTCGCTAGTAAAAAACGGTATCATTGAATGTGAACAAGTATAGATACTGCAGCACAATCTGGGCAAAAATGAAGAAGAATTAAGTTAGTAGTGCAAAAGGAAGTGTGTGGATGTGTGCACACTAAAGCAGTAAATAAGAATTTAACAGCGAATGGTGGAATGAAGCAGGTGTGTGCAAGCGGTTAAAGGGAAAAAAGAAGCGTGGTTGATGTACTAAAAGCAAATGAGAAAGATTCAAAAGAAACATGCTTGGAATTTTAGTAATAAGGAGGAAAAAGAAATACAAAAAGGTGTTATACGTAGGAGAAAACAAGAGGTAAGATGAACAGTTTGGACAAGGAGGATAATGAATGAGGAACATTACAAGGAAATAGAAGCTCTTACTGAAAGAAAGCGGAAAGTTATAGAATGAAGAATAAGAGAAGGAAATCTGTATAGTAAAACTGAATAGGCGATGGATGCTTTATGTAACTGTGTGAACCATGGATAGATTGAGGGGAGTCTGGGACAAGAACTTACGGAAATCTTGCACAATATTAACAGTAATTCGATGAGGTGTTAGTGAATGTGTGCGGATTTTGATGGTCACTGCAAGAAGATAGATATTTGGGATGAGTTATTTATTTATAGCGGGTAAGTACAGGATCAACAATCAGGAAGAAGAAAGTTGAAAAGAAGAATGGAAATACTTGCAGGTATGAGAGCTATAGGTCAATAGTTGAAATGATCAGAGCGGCTAGCTTTCTTGAGAGAGTGATTGATTGGATTTGAAGTTGTGTAGATAAAGCGTCAATGGATGGAGGGTATAGTTCCAAGGGCATTGGAGGAGAGCCGGTAAATTATACCCTTAGATATAAGCGAAGTAAGAGCGAGAAAAGAGGAACTGTCAGAAATTATAGGAATAAGTTATTTGAGTGATATGGTACGGAAAAGTAGATCGTTTGTTTTTTGGTTGAAAGACGTGGTCGAGTGACTGAGGGACTGATTGCGTCTAGGAACGAAGGTGCGTTTAGGAGGGTAGAGGATGTGTGGATCAAATTTTTACATTGAAACCAACAATGATTGAGAAAATGAGGGAGAAGAAGAAGAATAAATATTAAATTTAGGTTTTATGAGATTTGCAAACAGGATCCTAAATGATAGAGTTAAAGGAAAGCGTAAATGGAGTGTTAGTGGATATACTGGTTGTTGGTGGTAGCTTCTGAATGGAATCAAAAGTATGATATGACGTAGTTGAAAGCTGTGATAAGAATAAATGTGTCAATGAGTGAAATTGGTTTAGATTATGCGGAGTGAAGAAGGGTGTGAAGTGTGATTGGAATGATACAGGTTGAGATTGGTATTTAATTTTTTGTAACTTGAGCGTAAAACTGAAAAAAAGAACAGAAATTATTATTGAAAGGAAAAAAACAATAGGCTGTATAAATATTGGTAGAAGGAAACTGCGAAGATTAAGAAAAAGATAAAAAACCCGAGAGGCGCCAAAACAAAAAATCACTAACCTAAATAATAATTCGGAAAACAGTAACATAGATTCAAATGATTGTGAGCGAATCTGAACCGAAGATATAAGAAAGATTAATAGAGAAAGAATATTAGGACAGGTGTGTAAAAAAAGAAAAGAGAGGCTATATGAACGGATATTGTGGTGAAAGATAAAAAAGAAAGAGCCTAAGTATCCATATGGATGTGAGTGAAGGAAACCCTCATCAGTGTGAAGTTATGATGGATGGTGAGCCACTAGAACAAGTGTCTGAGTTTAACAACACTCAGGTATAAATAGAATAGAAGCATATGAGTAAAGGGAACCAACACAATAGCAGAGAATGTAGTAAGAGAAGTTGTGAAAATGAGACAAAACAGGAAAAAGGGGCTGAGAATATGCAATTAAGACTCGTATGGAGGGCCAAATGCCCAAATAAAGGGAACAAACCATCAAGATCCTGATGTGTGACATAAGAATCTTTACAATAATTGAAGAGTCAAATGTTGTTACCTAGTCGTTATTGAAAAAACATCAAAAAAAAAAAAAACAAAAAAAAAAAATAACTAAGATAAGATGAGAAACTATAGAGTCTGAATAAAGACTATAAGATTATAAAAAGTATCAAATGTGACTCAAAGGAATGGACACATATATATGAAAGGCCGATGAATCTGAGGAGGAAGAAAAGCACATGATTAAAAAAAGGGCAGGAGAGTAAAAAAAATAAATATAGAAAAAACTTATAAAAATATGTGTGTTGAAAGTAAAGTGAGTTCAAGACTAAACGGAATACCTACTCCCCATGAGAATGGATAATAGGTCATCGTGGAAAGAAAAAAATGAAAATCGATAGAAACACGGCTTAGGTAATAAGCGAAACAATGCCCTCATATTATGAAGTCCAGAGTGGAGTTGGGAATCACAAAAACCGACGGCAGAGAATAATTTAAAAACGACCCAAGCGAAAAAAGAACGAAATAAAAGAAAAGCCCAACCCCACGAAAAAAACAACCGAGACCATTCACCAAGAAAGTAGCCCAAAAATTGAGTCAGGTGAAAAACCATCGTAATGTCTGCCCAAGGATGAAAATGTGAAACGAATTTTGGCAGAGCAGAAAGATAAAGAATGCCATGAAATCAGGAAGAAACGAAAAAGCACAGCTTAAGGTATTATGTAAAAATCATAGGGGACCCCCTAGAGTATCCCCCAGATGGCCAACATAGGCCAAGGGTTAACAAATCGACATCTTATCAATGACTTATAAACGAAACAAAAATTTATACCAATCTTGCACACTTTGAACTGATCAATATCGAATTCTTAACAAATGCTACAAAAAAAAAACCGGAAACTACTCCCAATCGATTGCTCTAAGAGGTTGAGATTTATATGTCTCATAGAAGCGCACACTACTCAACTCAATTTAATAGATTCTAGACAGGGTATTAACAATCATTTAACAGCTGGAGACACTTTCTCATCTCGGACAGATTTCATGTTCTCCAACTGAATAACACTTACTTTTCCTAATTTCCGTGATAGGTACAGACACCTCACACACCCAATTATCTTGGCAAAAGAGGGAAAGGTGAAGAAGAACAAGAAAGGAAAGAAAAAAAATATAATAAATTATAATAATATATATAAATATAAAATAAAATATATAATAAATATAATAAAACATAAAAAAATATAATAAATTATAATAGATATAAATAATAAAATAAAATAAAAAAAAACTAACTAACTCTTTCCGGTCATAGGTACTATTAATATAAAACAACTAAACCTTAAGAAACTAATATAATAATACAAATATCTAATAACTCACCCAGAACCTAATAAATAGACACAGAAACCAAACTAATAAATAAATAATTCTATACCCCACTAACTTAATCTTACAGTACTAACCAACCACTAATAATAATATATATAATATAATATATATAATAAAATTATAGAAAAAATATATAATAATATAACCTACTAAAATAATAAGATATATAAAATAATATAAAATAGATTATGAAAAAAAAAAATAAAAATAACCTATAACAACACTTGTTACATCTCAAATTAATAGAGTTAAGTTTTCACTATATATATATATATAAGCTTTTACTGAAATGTTTATTTAATTATATATTTATTTTAATAATCTTATATCATTGTAATATAGTATATACTATATATTATATATATAGTATATTATATATATAGTATATATATAATATAATATAATAATACTATATAATATTATTAGTATTATATATATATATTATAGTATATTACTGTTTTACTATTATATATATATGAGTTTATTATATATATATATATTACTATATAAGATTATTATTAACAATAATGGAACTAAAATTATTATAGTTTATATTTGAGTATATTATTATATTATATATATTACATATAATTGCTGTAGCAATTTTTAACTTGATTAGACTTCTATTATCTATATAATGGTTCGTTATATAATCTATCATCGACTCCAGTCCCATATTTGTATCAGTCTATATATATATATAATATATATATATACGCAGATATACAAGATTATTTACAATGCTAAGTGTTATCGAGAAATGAGTAAACAAGTTTATATTATTATATATATATATATAAATTATTATATAATTAATTATTCCCTTTTTACTACAACACTACAACATATATATATATATATTATATATATATATAGTATATAGTATAGTAGTATAGATTATATATAATAAATATATATATCTATACATATATATTTAGTTATGGAATACTATATTATATATGTTATATATATAGTACTCTCATTATATAATAGTATTATTATAATGATATAGTATATATATATATATAGTATTAGATAGTAATAATACCTCATATAAATCATTCTATAGTATATATATATATTATATAGTTACTTGTACTATTTACTGATTAGTACTATATACCCTGTATATTACTTTAATGAATCACTCTGGGGCAGACAGACATGGGGATGAAGTTTGGACAACCTGAGCAGGTTCTACTAAATTTTCTCTCAACGCTTTCCAACCCCTTATCCCTCTCAGCTAGATGTCATCGTACATTCTACTGTATCTCGATAAATCAGCTAGCTTCGCCTACATTAAATATTTTGACACATATCGGATCTTTAACACTTCCACCGCTGTGCCTTCTCAGTTCAATACGCAATATACGTTAAACCACCGAAATGTCATCTCGGAATAACGAGTTATTGCTCTCGCTCTGTTTTAACACGTGTCCGATTTTTCAAGTGTTAACCGGTAAATCCACGTATATTCTAATCTTTTACCGCACATACCGCCACCTCCTTAATACGAACGTATAAAATATTAGATACTATTGTCTACACCATACTTATATGCCGTCGTGATTGATCTACGAACTTCCCTCACACTCACCAGCGCATACTCTGTTATAGTCGCAGATCTTCTTCTAATGTATGTTCTCGGCTGACAGACCGTCAGAGATGGATGATCGCCGTATCTATCTACATTTCTTCATTCACATCTTAACCACCGCAGCCTTTTTAAATCCTATATGCGATCTCTCTAGCTATCGAACTGACAGAGAACCTATTACACTGTCCACAAATAAGAGCGACTTCATGGTTGGTTCTCTCCCAATAGCGAAGTTAGTTCAGAACGATCACGTGCCTTGTAATTCCTCTGGTTACAAATCATGGACGCGTTCGCTCACCGCATCTAATGAGAAAGCGTAACGCCGCTGACTTGCCCTACTTAATACGATAGGACCACTCCACTAGACTCCAAGAATCCCGACTTTTCGTGTTACATTTGATGGTCAGAGCGATGTATTCATACGATAGTACAATGAGGCCCACTTATTGGTCCGTTATCTATCCCACATGCCTGCATCTACTGAGCACACCCACCTTTCCAGCGCATATCACACTCGAATGATGTCACTCCTAACTTCGGTTTCTACCAAATCAACGGCTTACCTACTATGTTACGACTGCTGTCTTGATAAGGCCGGGAACACAGACGAGTGTTCGTCGCCATCAGGTTCCTTGTCTTAATATGTATACTGATAGTAACGTCGCACTCGGAATGACGCTATGGTGTTATTCGTAAAGGTGTGCGTCTCAACGAGTTTAGAGCAGGAGGGATGAATTGACGACCCATAGGCTTACATGGGCACTCAGTGTGAGAACGCCTCACTTACTGATAGAAGACATATATTAATCACGACGCTTTGGTAGGCGAAGATTAATTTGCTTACAGATTACGACTATCACAGCAAACATCCCAAAATCGATAATGGCCGCTAGCTATCTAACACTCAGAACCCTGTGGTCAGTAAGTTTTTAATATAATCGAATATATTAAATGAGATAACAGCGTGATATATATACCTATATAGTATATAACTATTATTATATTATATGTATAATATTATAATATTATATTATATTTATATATCTATTATTATTATGTTAAGTATATAATAGTTATTTATACTTATATACTAATATTAGAGTCTTTCTAATCTATATACGTTGAATCATCCTATATATATTCCGTACATCCAATATGTCACCTCTCATGTGAGGACTTAAGATTTTAAACGCTCCAAATCGTCGCGAATATACCAATCGTTTATATTGCTGTATTGATTTGTCCGCCCAATATATTTCTGTTCTCAGTTCCTCAACACCATCCCCTTAGCACTATAAGGTAAAAAGTTTTCTCTAAGCTCCCGATCAGACACCATAGTCTGTTTAGAAGCTGGATCATCGATGTAAATAGATTCCCGCCAATGTTCTGTCTAAACGATTTAATAATACTTCTCTTGGCACATCCATTTATAAGCACATGGAAGCTGTTTGAATAATGTCTCCGATTGATCGATCTGTTAACATTTTCTCCTATAAACTGCTTTATTATATTCCAGATACAGCGTATAATGCTCGTACAGTTGACATAATTAGTCTCAGGTTATTTCCGTTATTCTTCAAATGCTCTTACATATTTTCTTACGCGCCTCTGACAGATATTTTATCTGCAGGTTCGACCATATAATATAGAAATCCTCAAAATGTAGTTCATATACACCCGTATTGCAGTACACATCCGCGCATATTCTACATACACTACTGTATAGTATTTAGGAGTATTTGGAAAAAACTCAAAGTGAGAGCTTGCCGTTACCATACGCTTTTCTACTATATGACTGGTTTAGGCTCTGTGTTAAAACCTTCAATTTGACAATCTTCAGGTGTTACATTACTGAAGTAATCTTCTACATCATAAAGACACGCTTGCCTGATTAGACTGGTAGAACTATGGCGCAGTGCTCGATATCCTGGTGAAATAATTCAAAGCCGATTAGAATTTCTTTTAATATATGAACGAAACATCTACTCCTTGGATCTTTGATCACCCCACTTGGAATTATTACTCTTGTTATGGCTCGGGTCACTAATGTATATTCGTTGTAAGGCGGATCATGATGATAGGTAGAGAACGCACTGACTCTGTACTATCACTCCATATAAGACTAAATCTTTGCATCTTTAAATAAGTTTTAAAGAATTCATAGTAAAGAGTGACATTTACAAGATTTTTAAAACGATAGATGCTCTACTTATCATGTTGTCAGTGTGATTAGGAGAGATGAACCAATTACGGTAGGACGATGGTATTCGCGATACACGAAATAAGTTAGTTTAACTTATGCTCTTGGTGCGTTGCGGTTCAGTTCGTTTGCATTGGAATATCACTTTTGATTAAGATCCGATGTGTTTTAGTTAGTTGAAAATCACTAACAATTGCATACGACTAGAAGTACAGTAGGGTTTGATTACGATTAGATATGTAATAATTTTACTACTCTAATTACATGTCTCAAGCTGAACTATCGTACCCCGTGTTATGGCTACTTCACAACTACTTAGGTTACTCATCCTTCACTACTTACAATTTGTTATACGGCCTCTCGTATACCAATTCTAGTTTGAATTGTAATCGCTAGCATTCGTTTTCTCTATATGTTCATTGTATTCTGCTGGCTAGTGGTAGTTGTTGTTTATTACTTTTACTGTTATTTAGTCTATTTTCAATTATAGGCACCAGACTTTTATGTTGAAATGAAGTATATAATGGTAACTGACTTTATACTCCTTGATATACTATTTATTGCATATGGTATTTAGATATATACTTGTAATTCATATATAATATATATAACTATACTACTTAGTATAGCTATATACTCCTATAATACATTATGTACTAGTAATATTAGTGATCATGAAACATAATATTAGTACTGCTACTTATCTCACTAATGATATACTTTATAAGAAACTTATTTGTCTAATATATAATATCATATTTAAGTAATGAATTTTATATAACCTATATTATATATTATATTATATAATGCTTATATATATATTTCATTGTATATAATATATATATATATATCTAACTGGCATATATATATATAATATATTACTTGCAAGAAATGAAATAATGAGAATAAATTTTATACTTCATCATTATTAAACCCATTATATTCTACTTATATATATATATAGCATATAGCCGTTCTAATATCAAACTTTCTAATATCGTGACTCTAGCGTTGTGTAATTGCCCTGCGATTGCGAGGTCAAGTCCGACTCAAAACGTAAAGTCATCTTGTTGGATATTCTCACTTATTCATCCTTCTGTGCTTATCTTCTCTTCTTAATCTCCTCCTTTTTTTTCCTTCTTACATTTTTTCTTCATCTCTGTTTTCTATTCTACTTCTCCATATGATTCTCGTTACTTTATCTTCTATTTTCTCCTGTGCCATAGGCACATCAAATTTTAAACCTTTGACTCACCATTTTGAGATATTTTTCAGTAATAAGGATCGGATAATTAAGCTATTATATAATGTGATTTTTGTGTAGCTTTTAAAAACTAGAATTTTTTTACTGTTTTATGATTATTTCATTATATATATATGTTATATGTGTATTTATATTGTATATATAAGTATACTAATGTTTATATATTGTATTATCTTATATATATAATATGTATCTTGTAACTATCTGCATCAAGTGATATTATTAAAGAGTCTTGATACGATATACAACTTTGTTCATAGGTATTTAAATATTAATATATTCTTATCTTAAGCCATATTATATAGGGTTCTCGTCTAAATAGGAACATGAGGCTTCTGTTATGGTTCACAACCTCGTCCTATTGACTAAACCGTACTATTAGTTTTGGTGCTTGCAAGTATATAATTTCTCATTTTCTATAGTATTTTTGTAATTTATTTGGGATATACGTCATAGTTGTACAACGATTTAGTTCCCAGTCGTTATGATTGCTACTAGTATATTAATCTTAATACTTGATTTCACCTCTCTACTAATATGATTAGTTTAAATTGAGATATATAAGTATAACTTGAGCGAAGATTATTTAATTACTGTGTTTATTTATAACTCTATATTAATATACCTATATAATATTATTTTATCTAATTAGTCTTATTACGTTTAGTGGAGATATATCTTTGTAGCTGTATATTTCTAGTTACTAAGATTATCCGTATATTCTACCAAAGAATTAACCAATGGCATTATAACATATAATTTAAGTGGTGCTGAAAATTTTATACCTTTAGTAGCACATGCTTATTCATATGCTAGCTACTAATAAGTAGATCCCAAGTACATCACTACCTATGTTGGTCTTGGTTTATGTGACACTCGGAATATAAAATAACAGATCATATTGATATAATTATTCGGATTTTATTCAGAGATAATTTCAAGGCGTATGCAGTTATTTTGGGTCATGCAGGTAATATCCAAAAGGCGGTGTGCGCCTATATGATAGGCAGGCGGGTGGGGGGCTCATCCACTCTGACCGCATAACGCCATTTATTGGGCCTTCTAGTGTAGGGCCAAAACGCCTTTACTCATTTTGAAAAACTAGTCCGTTCTTCGGCAGCTCAGAAAGATCGATAGTATTAACAATACTTACTCTTATTATGTTATTATATAAAATTATCTCAACTATTAATATATATATGTCAATAAAACTAAAATAACATAATTAATATATAATATATATATTATTATCTTATAACCTTATACTACCTTATTATTCAGTATATATACCTTGTATACCACCGTATATACGATATAATTGTTTTACATCATTAGTATATTAATTATTATTACTTAAATTATTACTTTGGCATTATATTATTTCCTCAATAATATATAGTAGGAAAATATTCAGTTTTAGTACTATTATACCAATACTAGTTATACTATTCCTATCAACTTATAGTACTATATAATATATGGTATATCACCCATCCCATAAAAAATAATATACCTATAAAATTGCCAATATTACTATTATTATTCGTATCATATCTATAATATATCTATACGTAACTTAGAATACACATTACTATATATTATTATATTATTATTATTGATTTATTAATATTATTAATTTATATTTATTATTATTATTATTATAGACGCGAAAGTCAGTCTTCATTAACTCAAGTAATTGGCCGAGTAGCTGACTGACTGCCAGTCAATCGTAATCAGGGTCGGATGTTATAAAATTTTAAAAATTGTACGGACGCGTCGCACAGTGTTTATCTCTACTTCCATAGTTGGCTGAAATGTGTCATATATATACTATTATAAATTATATATTATATATAATATATACTATATATATAATAATTATATATTAATTATTATATATATTTATATTAATTATATATATATATATATATATATATATATATAATATATAATAATATATATATATAATATATTAATAATCAAGCGTAAGCTCCCTCAAATTTAAGACTATCGATATATATCTTGCTAATCATTATCTTAATTATTATTATTATTAATATTATATTATCTAATTATATATATTTATATATTTATTATATTATATTTATTTATATTATATTATATTAATATTTATTATATTATAATATTATTATATTATTTATTTATATATTATATATTACAGCGTAATGACTCTCATCTCTTATAATATATTAGAGATACTCTCAATCATAAATTTAACCTAATATATATTCATCATTTCACTGATAGCTATTTAGAGTACAATCACTATGATGTAGTGATAAGTAGAAGTAGACGCTCTGAAAGTTACTTAAATATTCATTCACCTTAGATTAGCAGGATATTGCTAATCTGCATCCGGTCTATATATATTATGACTGTGAGATATAGGTCAGTATTTGAAATAACGTATATATATATATATAATATATTATATACTCATATATATATATTAATAATGCCTCCATCAGTGGGACGTTGGAGGTTGAAACGTTCTGCTCGAGCTTTTATTCTTGCGATTGATGTGAAAGCAACGACTGGCTCTCTCTCATCCTCATAGACGTAGCTGACACTTCTGATGTGTTTTACGTGCATCTCCCTCGGGCACGCGGGCTCTGGAAGAGATATATCAGAAACTCACCTACGTGCTAACACTTGTGAGCGAGCTGATTAGGCTAGCAGGCTTGTGTGTAGCGGGCCTTAAAGTGTCTGAATTTGTACTCTCTAGTCGCTCGCCTAGTTCAGTATGTTATACACGTGTGAGAAGGGGTCCGAAATGCATAAGGACTATAGAAATGAAGCACCAACTCAACAACGAGTTGTGATCGCTATATTATGAGTTACTCTCATATCGCTTACAATAGTGAGACACACCTAGGGTATAATATTATTAGCGCACTCACGTAATAAATACCAACCTAGTTAAATATACTATTAATGATACGCGATTAGGTATATATATAACACTGGATAAAAGTATATATGTATACTCAATATATATATTTAATCCCAATCACTTCCAAGTTATTTAATACTTTAATAATCACCTTTCACAATAGTATATGGTACTATAAAAAATTATATAGGGTACCATATATATATATGTGATATAGGGTATATTAATAGATGTCTGTAATGTAACGCATGGCGTTTATCCCTAGTGCAGGGTAGTATCATATGTAAAGTTAAGCTAGATCATGGTAAGTTATACAAAGGTTAGCTCATCATAAGAGTAGTTACCTACCAAGTGGAATAATCGAACTGTAAAAGGCTCAGAGGCTATCCCAAACTGAGTGACCGCACTCACTGGAACCGGTCGTGATCGTCATAGAGTTACTAAAAGTTTTGATATTTATATGCACTCTCCCAGTAGATAGAGAAATACTTACACTGCTCTACGCGAGCAGGATGATGCATTGCAGCGTACACTTACGTATTAAGTCTGATAAGGCGGGGGGGTCTGGACCAACGTTACCCCATCAGTGGTCGTCACGAGGTCAGTTCGGAGAGTATATTAAAAAAACTGTAATACGTACATTGTAAAATGTATACTAACCTAATATAAATAAATTAAATAGCCCTAACCTATTTTGATATGTATGTGGAGAACTATATATAAAAACGTACTATTTAATTATACTCATCCTATTATGCACTAAGTACAGAGGGTGAGCCCGTACTCGTACCCCCCTACAATTCTCTTGGGATATTCTGCCCATTGATATACTACTTACTAGATTTTACAAATTTATATACTGCATAAATATATAATATAAGTACAAGTAATAATTATATAATTTATAATATATATAATCTATATTTCACATATACACAATCATATATATATAAATTACATTATATATTGACATTTAAAAGTAAGACTATGGATTAATAACACCTTAATATATAAAAAATGTTTTAATATAACCTATTAATATACTTTAATATAATATATCATCATTCTTCTATCACTATATACTATCACTATACTATAATATATATATAATACTTATTTTTCAATCTTTTTTTTATTATTAAAATGCTATCCTACTATCTGCCCAGTAAGTTTGCGGTAGTATATTGAGTGTGGTGACTATTAATAAAGATTATACTTATACTCGGAAAATCAAGTAATTTAGTGTAGATGTACATAGTAAAATAACTACTAGACGCTCAATGTTCGAATTGATTAGAAGGCCATCCTTTCACTCATCTTATGCCGTCTTTCCTTCTATATTAATACCCCCAAATGATAGAGCAACTCTGATTGCAGTGTATCATTGAAAATATAAAATATATTTACACTACCTAGTATAGTGAGTATTTATAATCAAGGGATCATGACGTATAACTAAGGTAATATATATTCATTTGCTAACTGTATTATCTCGTAGTTAATAGTATTCTATGGGTTCAATCCCCTAATCTCATAACATATAGTCCTACTACAATCTCTAATTATACCTCCCCTATTATACAGTACAAAACTATATACCTCTCTCGTCCCATTCACTTCTTATGTGATTTGTCTACCATATCTCTAATCATCGAGCTTGCCTGCCCTATACCCTAACATTACATTTAATTCTTTGATGTGACATTCCTTAATTTACACGGACTACAATCCACTACTTTACTTTCTAGAGATCTCTCTCTATGAACCTTGGATCGATTCCTATATTGGTTACACTAACCCACTATATATCATCCGCTTTTAATACCATCGTACTAATCATTCTATTACAGTTTATTTCCATATGACCAAACCCATCTCACTTACAATGTCTTATGTAATAGGTGTGTTGTAGATATTTTTTATATTTATTTATATATACTCATTCCTTATAATATATTAGTAACCTTGTAAGAGTGTGTCGAACTATAATGATATACTATATACTACTAAATGCAAGAAATAAGAACGATAGCCTATAACTATGGGCAACTATGAGATTTCATGGGAAATACCCTACATGATCCATACCAAGGTCCACACTCAAAGAAGGTTACTCTCAGATCCCTCCTGTTCAGAGCTTTTATATGGTTAATGGTGAGTAAAGGCATTAAACAATATAGTAGTAATAATAAATTTCAGAAAAATTCCTTCGTATATATATTTTCCTGTGGTGGTTACGTATATCTTTAGGAGATATAATTAAACCTTGTATTACAATTGACAAATCGACGCTCCAAGATTAATGAATCTTCAGTAGGTCTACATATTTTCTTTGAGTAGAAATTCATCACTCAAATTTAATATTTGGTCTATATCCAATTTTATCGACTTGTGCCTAAACTAAGTCCACGTTTATCTATTTTTAGATTATCCTTTATATTTACCTTTTGCTATTATCCTTTATTTAGCAATTATTCTATTTAAATCATGAACATACTTTATAATATCCAGTCATAAATGCTTTCCTTAACTTAATTATGTAGTCCATTTGGTAGGAACACAGGGAAAGATACTTTCGTATTTATTGTTATTCAATAGTTTCTACACATATATATATATTTACATTTCAAATAGTGAAAACACATTTTTCTTGTATCTATAGAGTTAGAAATCGTCGATTGGCCTATTTATATGTAATGTAGATGGTACCTCCCTCCTCTCTCTCACAATTCGTTTTTAAAAATAACTCACTATAAAACAACGAGGTACGCTCTCTCTCACTGATCAATCAGAAGCACCTCTTTAAGAGTACTAGAGCTGTACTAATATATGTAAGATAGTATAATTATCGATAATATTATTATGTATCGATAAGAAAGACAAGATTTATTAATTATTATAATTTTATTATGTTTAATTACTATTGTTTTATGCAGTTAATTACCTATTATTATCATTGAGAATCCTCTCGTAAGCTCACATAATCTCAAAATTCTACATCATATCATATAAGCCTTACTTAGTCATCTTCCCTGTGAAGATATATTAGTTACTAATAGAGAAATATCGTGAGCAAGACTTTTTACATTATTAATCATAGTTATAACTCAGTCTATAGTTTCCTTATACAAATTTATAAGTCACAATTTTTCCCTTTATCTCAGTTATAAATATTAAAACTTATAAATATATATGAAATATAATTAAATATATTTTATGGTAACTTTATGTATTTTGATCGATATTATTCTTTAAATCGTTACTTTGACTAAATAATTTTCTAATCTTACAAGCAGTTGAGTTAAAGTTTATATGAACTTATACTTGAAGACTCGCTTACTATATTATATATCTCATAGAACTCTCTCATTTGTAATGACTTTCATTCATAGACTAAAAACATTTATCTCTATTTAGATAGTAGCGCACTAAGTATTTGCTCTACTTACCTTTTATTATCTTTGTCGTAGCGTTTCTTTGCATAGATATAGCTTTTGTGTTAAGTATACTTAAAACCTCATATATAATTAAAATAATTTTAGTAAGATAACTGATTTACTTTAATAATTACCTCAGTTAGTGATACCTTTTCTTCACTAGTACTCCTACCATTACTGTTGAAATACTTTTTAACAAATTAACATTACTTCTAACCATGGCTGTAGCAATTTTTTAAATTTGTAGGACTGTTTTAAAATTTTAAATGATTAATGAGTTGCTCTTACTGTAGTGCTTATCCAGTGTGTATTCAAATTTCTACAATGGCTCTGGAAATAGGTTTTCAGTTTTCTTACTTATCATCAGTATGGTCTTACACATGTTTATAACTCATATCTTTAGGATTTTTTTTTTATATATTAATGTCGTCGCATTTTATGTCTCTTTTGATGATCGACTTTGCTTTAATTAAGTTATATTATATACATTCATTAGATCAGTCTTAATATATATTCTCAAGTCTTCTGTGCTTTGTATAATTTGGTGAGTATATTGTAAATCCATAAATTAGTAAGGTCAGTAAAGTATCCCTTTGTTACGAATATAAATACATAACTTCATTCCAACTACATACCTTTGTACGTTGTTTGGAACCAAAATAATGATATTTTTTTGATCAATTTTATTTATTTGGGTGATATAAAAGTTAATGTATAATAGTGTATATGTATATATAAATATGATTCAGCATTTCCGAGTCATTTACCCTAATGTCATATTATTTAAATACTCTGCTAAAGTACACTAATTCTCTCATATTTATAAACTGTCCTCTACATTACTTTTTATTGTAATCGTTTATCATAGCCTATAGGCCATCATATATTTGATCTCTCATTCTACTAATCTTCATATATATAATTCCCTCCACTCCACCATGAGATCTTATGCTGAAGACTTTATATATTTCTTACTCTTCTTCTGATTCCTCCCTTTGTAATTCTGACCAAAAATATTATATAAACGTTATTGTTTTTTTGAAACACATTATTCTAATACGACTGTTTCATTGAACTTTCGATAACCAATTTTTCTTTTATACTTCTTCTTCAGTAATCTATCTTATATCATATTAATTTTTATGATTGAATTTTATTAATTGTATAATATAATTAAACTAGTAAATTCGAATATTTCGAACTCGAACCATACACCATGCCATATTATTCCTTCATAAAAATTATTTTTTGTAAGGTACTTTTATATGCGATCGTAATATTTGGAATATATTTAAAATATTAGACATTTCATTTGATAAGCCATTTTATATTTATTGAAAGTTTCATTTAAACTGCGCCAAATACTTATTCTCAAGAATATTGTCTTTAAATATTTCTTGTATATAATATTTTCATTTTGTGTTATGACTTATTATATTCCACTCCAATGCCCTCAACGAATTAAATTTAGTTTCTGAAACTTTTAATTTTGCAACCCCTCATAGTCTTCTTTTTTTTTTTCTGGAGGTCTCACAACTCCATTCTGCATTAAGACTTTAAATTCTAATACATTGTAAATGTCTGTATTTATCAAATTATTTATAGTCAATTTTGTAATATTTTATCTAAAATCATTTTTAATCAATAAAATACCTACTATTTATTTGGATAATATTATATTTTCTTGTTATTTAGTTTTAAACTTAATAAAATATGTTTATTTTTATTGTTTTATATGCAACCAGGAAGTTATACAAGCTAGTTTATTTTTTTTGTCCTTTAATCGTGCTGACCAATAAGCTATAAGATAATATTTTATTGATACTAATAAAATGTACGTGTTGAGTGAATGAGCTTTAATTCTTATAAATTAATGTATGTTATTAGTAATTAGTCTACCTATTTTACTTTAAAAATAATAGATATAAGACATAGAAGGTAATATATTATTCAATTGGACTTTGAATTACAATCTTTCCAAATGCATATAGAGATTAAGCACCCGAAATTTATTGAGTATTAATTTTACTTGACTAAATCACTTTCTCTCGGTAATATATAGTCGCATTATACTAATTAAATCTATATATTTATACAGTTTAAATCTTAATTAACCTAATTTTAAAATTAATTTTATCAGATATTATGTTTTTACCAGATTAGTTAGTAATATATCTGTATATATATCTGTATTTATATTCGTGAAAATGTATACGATACGTATTAAACTTGAAAAATAGAACAATTAACCAATTCCATTTGTATTACGTATATTAACAATCTTAACTCTTATAAATAATAAAAACAATAATAAAAATATAAAAAAGAAATTTATAATAACTCAGAGATTATGAGTTTTTTCTCTCAGGTATAATGGCCACCAATCTGCTCTTTGCCTGACCTACATTTGACCCTTAATTATAAGTGAATGATTAAAATACTGAAGTTTTTTTAAATAGGACTTTGAATTAATAAAAATATATATATAAATATATATGTTCTATATTAGAACTCTTGAATAGAATTAATAATAAATTAATATATAGCTACTATAAATTCAAATCAGAATTAAATTACCTTGGGATACGTTATCAAATAGGTTTTTTTTTACTTGTACAGATTTTATTACAGTTAAGCTAATTAAATCAGATTTAAATTATTTTATTGAGATGGATAATATAAAGTTCACGTATTTTGTTATAACGCTCATAGGTTGTGTCTTAACTCTTAGTATTTATTGTCTATATGTCAGTTCGCTAGCCAATTCTTCGGGGTGCACTTATCAATATAAACTATTGTAATGCTAGGATTGAAGAATCTAGGGAAATGTAGCAGTATCTCCAGTTAAAACCTAGTAACTTTGGCGTGAAATATAGGTGAACGTATAAAAAAAAACTTCCGATATAGCTCAGTATCCTATTGAGTGTATAATAAATGTAAAGTGTAGTTAACTCCACATAAGTTATACTATAATAAATTAAAACAAAATATTACAATTTTAATTTGAACCACTGCTGCAATCTCCACTCAAAACTTTAATTCAATTTTTAGGTTGTCTAGAGAGTTAAAGATTTTCTATATATCGTTAAATAATGACAAATTCAGATAGGATACCCATCAACACCCAACTAATGTCATAGCAAATTATTGTCGTAGAAAGTGAATTTATATTAAATGGTCGACAATGGCCTGTCATAATGTGAAATATTCAGCAATCAAAGTTATATTTTACATGAAAATATTGTGAATATAATGAATTGCGAATTATTATATAGTCTTTATATATATATATATACGTAATAAGATATATATATTAAATACTCTAGTAAACAATGTGACTTGTAACTCTCTCAAAACTATGAATATATAACAGGACACTCAAAAATTAAATGAAAAGCTCACATATCTAATACATGTTAATAAAATAAATTTAGTATTATTAGAATCTATTATTATATATATATCTAGGAGAGAAACCAACTTAAGTACTAGACGTATCTATTATAGGTGAGATAGTATATTTTTATATAAATTAACGTTACCTCAGTGTAATTATACTCTAATATTATGTACCATATAAGATGGAAACTTCTCATTTTCTAGTTATAGACTAGAAATATGCATTATAATTGATATTATTCGATAAGTTGTTTCACTATAATAATATTTCGGATAATGACTATTCTAATCTAAATTAACATACAACAAACTCATTATAAACTAGGAGTTCACGTTTTTCGAACTCTCTGAATATACTTGATAGGTAATAGTACTCGATTCTTTCCAAATTTAATAAAAGTGATAATTAAATGGCTCAGCAGGACGAACCTCTAAAGCCGAATCGAGGTTGAGACGACCCAATCCAGAAATTATATTTAAATCAGCGATAATATAGAGTCATCGTTTACTCACCCCATCTATGTGTAGAGTTTAAGGCTTACGTTA
>JABUQX010046138.1:10000-23413 GCA_015478945.1 Trachelipus rathkii | reverse complement strand
AAACTCAAGCCTACATTACCAAAGGGCTAGCCATTTACATCGTAATCTGAAATTGAAAATGGCCCTTGTAATAGTGCTTTCATATCTAATTTCTGACGCCAACCGGGAACGTGGGGTCCGTACGGACCCACACAGTCCGACTTTCCCTCGGATGGTCTGGGTGCGAAGGAAAAACTTGCATACCATCTTCAGCCCTCATTTTCAAATATTCTTAGTAGAATTATATATATATATATATATATATATATATATATATATATATATATAGTTATATATATATATATATATATATATATATATAGTATATATATAAGAAAGTCCCGGATGATATCTCGAAAACTAAGATAGGTACAAGAAACCCTAATAACATATAGAATCAGCGTATGGAAATTAGAATGGAAAATGATTTTTTTTTTATCTTCAAAAGTACGATAGGTACAACAAAAATAATGTATATGGAATCAGTGTAATAAATAGAGAAATAAAATTGTGGTTTAAAAAATTTTCTCTTTTTTTTTATCTAAAAGAATACCCCCGTGGTAAATCGCAAAGATGCAAAGAGTCGGGGTCTCGGCCTCCTGGGGACGACATTATGCTGATTCCAAATATATTATTAGTACAAAAATAAAAATTCCTTTTTCTTATACAAATTTCATACGCTGATTACATATATGTTATTGTATTTTTGTACCTATCGTAGTTTTGGAGATAAAAATAAAAAAAATTTTTTTTTCATTTTCTATACAAATTTCCATACGCTGATTCCATATATGTTATTAGTTTTCTGTACCTATCTTAGTTTTGAGATATCATGCGGGTACTTTCTTTAGTTTACATATATATATATAGTTATATAGTATATATAGAGATAGTATATATATATATATATATATATATATATATATATATATATATATATATATATATATATATATATTGTAATAATTTAATTATAATTATGAATAAATAAGAAATAAATTAAATAAATAATAAAGAAATTAAATGTTTTATAATATTATAATAGAAAGTAAAAGAAAGAAAGAGAACTCTAAAATCATACAAATAATGAAAAGTAATAATAATGTAAAGAAAATTTAAGAACTCACTAGTATTATCCTTAAAACTAGAGAAATTGAGGACCCTTTGAGGCCAGGGTTTTCACTAAACCAGTGAGAGAATACTCAGACCCCTTGATACTCTGCCACCGCTTTCTCTTTCCTCTTTCTGTGTTACTTTTGTTGAATTATTTGATGGAAAGTTAAGGATAATGGGCCAATGCACTCGAAAAGAAATATAAAATAAATGGAATTAGAATTAAAGAATAAGAATATATAAAAAAAACAATGTGAATAAATAACGTGAAAGTAGTGTTTTACCTCTAAACAAGCTTTATTTTATGACCTTTAGTATAAACAGCATCAATGCTCACACACTTGTAATATTATAAACTCAGGGAATACAGGAAGAATAAGCTATGAACTATTTTGTAATTTAATAAAATAAATCAAATTTTATACATACAAAAAAAATGTTGTATCTTTATCTTTAAGTAAATCAATGTAGTTGACCTTATAACTACTTTTGAATAAAGGATAGGATGATTTTTAAGAAAAATCTAAACTTGCTTTATAATGTGAGATCAGGGCATTCCTGCCAACTAAATGTTACTTTTATTAATTTGCTTTTTAATATATAAAAAAAATATTACTTTTCCTTAAAATTACCCAAAAAAATTTACCATTTGTTGAACATGTTCCACCCAAAATATTTTATCAGTTATACCAAATAAATTTAAATATTATTTATGTTATACAAAAAAAATAAATAATTGTTTTTAACACGTTTATATAATCACTAGTACTAGTTTATGCTTTTAACACACCAAATACAATATAAGTATTCAGAAGTTATATAATTCGCAAAGTTTACTCCTATTTCGGAGTTTCGAATAATATGTTCACTTTGTTTACTTTGAACTTTTTAGTACTAGTTATACCACTTGTCTATTATTTTTACATAAACTAATTCAATCACAATCACCTTCATTTTTATTTCAATGTTTAGTTGTCTTTTCAACAGTATAAGGTGACTTGTAATTAACAATACTATGCACTTTTTAGTTTTCTGCCTCACTTTGTTTAAACCACAAAATTTCACTCCCAGACCTCGTACCTGTGGAGTATAAGGTACATCAGTTTTACATTACATCTTCAATTTTTACTTAATCAATATATAATTTTAGATTATTTAACATATTTTAATTTTATGTGAAAAAAAAATAAGAAGTTACCTCTGATCTCAGAGGTTTGAAGAACACCTATATCCGTTGTCTAGTTTCAGTTTCGCCGATGAAAGTAATTGCGATATGAGAAGTAGAAAGGACAGATGTGCGATTCTAAAACAAATTTACAATATCAAAGCTAATAATTTACCAATACTGATATGATAGTTATGAAAATAAAAGAGAATTGAGTTTTTCCTACCATTAATAAAAAATGCAAATTCCACTTTTAACTGTTTACAAATATCGTGCTTGTGCTATTTGTAGAATTTGTAGAAAAAATCCAGCTTCAATATTGTAATTAGTAAGTACTTTCTAGTATCTAGTACACAATTAGAAAAATCCTAGAAACAACACTGAAACAGAGCAAGACACCAAATTATAGAATATTACACTCCTCCCCACCCGTCATATCCATGACGGAAAGAATGGAAGGAGTGTGGCGAAAAGAAAAAAACTACTCCGATTCACTATATCTTCTTTCATGGTTTCTAAGAAATGCCTCAAGAACCTCTCTCATCCCAACTCCATCTACTGTTTGACCAGATACGTGCAATAAAGCTTTGAAATAAGCCATAAATTGGTCAAATTGTCCCTGGGCGAGATCATGCATATCAAATCTCATCCCTTGCAATACCGGTGGATAAGGTATTTGGACAGGCCTTTTACCACCAGCTGGGGTGGTAACCTCCAATGGTCTTTTTCGGGTCCACGAGCTTTCTACAGCTTGATAGACCGTTGTTGGAAGCTTGGGTATTGTAGGTAAGGATGGAGGTGGCACAGACAAATTCCACTCTGGAAAGGGTGGATTTATGGTGAAAGTATTTCCAGATGTAGATGGTTGGTTTGTCACCGCTACGGCAGACAAAGCACAATGTCCACACCTGGGTTGTCTTAAGGAAGAGGGGCTGCTGGAAAAGAGAGGTACATCTTGGAATGTAGATGTAGTAGCTGTTGGAACAGCCTCAGAGGCACGAATAGAGACTGGAGCACCTGCTGACGAAGAAGAAACAACGGAAGACACAGTGACCGGAACCTCTGTTACTACTGGAGGAGCTATAAAACTTAAGCGAGAATAGATCTTCGGTGGCTCACTACCGGTTATAGTACGCTTTGGACACAAAATAGACCGCGCGGGAACGGAATTGGAAAAATCGGTTTGTTCTTTATTTAGTGTATTAATTGTAGTTCCAATTTCTTCATTTGATGGAAACAATGCAGATCGTGGTCGACGATTATAGTCTAGTATATGGTATTCATACAACATCTCCCAGAATGCATTTGCCAAGTCTTTAGACGGATGAACTCCATCTACAAGAAATCCTCTTGGTCCTAGTGAGTGAATCTCATTGTTCAAATCCAACAATGACTCCAGTTGTTTCGTCGTCCTACTTCCCATGAATTTAAGGGCCTCTGATATGGATAAAGTGTGCTTTCCAGGCCATCTAAATTCTGCAGAGTGTAGGCGCATCAATTCATTATAAACAAGGACTGAGTCCTCATTTAGCTCCCTCGCCGATGTTCTAGGTAGTTCATGATTATACCAATCTCTGACTTCTGAAGGAGCATAAGCTATGTGTCGATGGTAGTTGTAATAGGGAAGATCAGGCAAGGTTGGAACTACCAAATAAATTCTAGCCTCGGGGCAATATCTCTTGACTGCCGCAATTATTTCATTAATGGGAGTGATAGCGTCTTCCGCTCTAAAGTTCGTATTAGGAAGAGACACCGAATAAGTATCTCTACGTCTTTCTGAACGTGGTTTCCTCCACTGCACCAAGGTGTATGCCATCCTGTACAATGAAAACACCAGCACATCAGTTGTATCCGAGGCAATTCCACTATCAATAGCTCGAGGCAGATCTTCAAAACGAGGCAATAACACTCGCACAAACTTTACCTGATGATGGCCTGGATTATTTAGAGTTGGTTCGTAGGCGGACTCCATATGGGAGACCCACGAATGTCCCAGAAATAGTACCTGGAACGATATAATATATTCGTTAGAACACTCTTAAAAAAATAAAAAAAAAAGATAAATTTAAACACTAGATAATTATAGAAATTGGAGATTTATTTTAATATGGATAAAGGTTTTTATTTTATGACGGTTCAGGCGTTCTTTCCGAGATTTTTAATACGACGCGCGCAATTAAAACACAAGAACATAGGTATTTATTTTCAATTTATTGTAAAATACAACATGACAAAAGATACATTACAATCAATGCAATTCCTTTCTCTTTTAATTATTTAACCACTATCTTTTATCACTAACCACTACAATATATATATATTTAGATTTCCTTTTATTGACGAGGTGGATACCGTTTTCTTTCTAATATCCTTGGTTGGATCCACGGCATTTCACTAGATCTTCCGGAACTTCTCAATCTCGTTCGAGAGGCTATGGAATCTCCTGAGGTTTCTTCCATCTGGCGGGGATCTGTGATTAATTCGTCACCTTCCTTCTTCTCCAGATGTGGGGATGGTTCCATTCTTTCTTCTGAAGAGATCGCCGATCTAGGTGTTGATACATTCAGAATGGCCACTGCCTCGGAAACTTCTCCGTTTTCTTCAGACACAAGTCCGACTCGTTCGACCTCTCTCAATGGAGAGTTTATGAAGAGCAGTTTCTTTTGGAGATCCTCACACGACAATCTTCTGGCATATCTATATGGGACCATCTGATTTCTTTGATCTGTAATATAAAGAGGGGTATAAGAGAGTAAATTAGGTAAAGTAGAAGTTTCAGAAATAGATAAAGATATGTTCGAGAGGTTGGACAGTTCAGAAAAATTTGGCGAATGGAAAGATTGATTCGAATATGGAGAAGTAATTATATTAAAGAGAGATGCAAGATTATAAGAAGAAAGTTCACTAGGAAGACTAGGAGAGTAGACTGAAGGAGTATAATTGGAGACTGGAGAAACAATAGGAATAGAAGGGACAGAAGAAAAAGGAATAGTAGGAGGAAGAGTGGGTAATAAAATAGAAGGAAAAATACTTACTTGTTCTAATTCATCTCTAGCCTGTCTGTTTAGGAGTAAACTTTTTTCAACATTGCACAAGATCATCCGTGTGAGTTCCCTCCCTTCTTCTGAATCAGGGAATCCCAAAAAATCATCATCATCATCGTCGTCCGAATCTTCGAACTCATCAAAGATTTCTCTTCACCCTGGCTTTCCTTGTCTGCTGCTTGAGGGGTTGAAGTCACCGACTCTTCATTGCTGGTCTCCGGAACTTCCTCTATAGGAGTTTTGTTTGTTAGAAGATCCTGAAACCATGTATTGTCACTTAAGTATTTAGGAGGAATAAACCACCTCTTCAACTGTCGATGATGTACTTTATACCTTCTTTTAGTTTCCAAGGATTCTATAACATATGTAACATTATTAGAGTATAATTTTAATAATCTTTCATTGGGCCTTTGATAACCGGTTCTTTTAACTTATTTACAGATCAGATCCCAGGCAACTGTAACTTCCAATGCCACCAGCTGATCTCGTAGAAAAGGATAGAAATTTATGTGTCCATCTTTCCAACAATTATCAAATTTTGTCCAAGGGGAGTCTAGGCGTTTGTCATGGGCCTCTTGGTATATATCGAAGGAGTTTTAGCTGTGGCACGGCATGCACAAATGGTATATTATGTTAGGGACCACTTGGGCAATTGTTACATCCCAGAGATTGGATTTGTGAATGATACTCTAAAGATATTGAAGAAAAGTCCGACTTTACTCTTTCTTAAGTAATACGTTAAGATGAAGGGTTGTATGGGAGTGGTATAAATATGTTTAATGCCTTTGTCTTGTAATAATTCTTCAAATTCTGGACCTCTAAATTCTCTAGCGTTGTCTGACAATAAACGAGATGGAATTATTGGCAAGTACTGCAGAACATGTTGCAATGCTACAGTTACCAATGATGTATGCTTTGTCCGAATGGGGACCGCCGCTATCCATTTGCTATAATGATCTATTAACACAAAGGCGTAATTGTTTCCTTTAGCTGATTTTGGCAATTGCAATAAATCGACAGCCACCAACTCGAATGGGTATCTTGTATTAATTTTTAACGTAGGCGGAGCATGATATATATTTGAGATCTTTGCCACCTGACACTTGTGACAGGACCGGGAAATGTCACGGCACACATCCCTTAACTTTGGATGCCAGATTATCCTTTCTAATAGAGCATAAAGCTTTCCTTGACCTACATGTACAAATTCATGGTGGTTGATTATTGCCACTTGAACCGCGAAAGAAAATGATACTACATAATGATATTGATCATTCCGATTTTTATGGATAATGTTGTTATCTATTATGGATAAAAAATTCTTAGAATATTTGAAGGTTTTTAATGGTCCCAGAAAAGCCTGCTGCCGCAGAAGTGCATTCTTTAATCGTTTCAGTAAAGGGTCATTTGCTTGACACTGTCTAATATGATCCATTAACACCTCTACCGAATCCTGGGAAGTCGTTATCACAGAAAAATTCCGTAAGTACAACAATTTTGTTGAGTTGTTATTACTGTTTTTGCTTTCATCAACTTCTGTGAATAAATCTGTGGTACTTTTCTTGATAGCAGCTTCCTCCCCACCAAACTCAATCCACTTCACGGGGAAGTCAAACATTTCAAACAGGTCTGCAATATCGTTCTCACCAGAGTCATCAAACGTGATCATTTCCAAACCTTCCAAGTTCACCTCTTCTATAGTTTCAATTTCAATGGTACACAACGCCCCCCTTGCGGAATCAGGAATATCATAACTCTTAACTAAGTGTAATAGGTTATAATGCACTCCACTTTTACAAAACAAATAGCACACCCCTCCATGGTTTGGGTTTCCAAAAACCAAGGGATGGGTCTTACTATAGTAAACCAAAACTCTTCGCTTATAAAGATCCGTAAAAGCATCTATGCTATGGACAAAAGGTAATTGCCCCGAATGTCTTGTCAATTGTAGCTGTTTTAATACTTGATTCGCTTCTTTGGTCTTACCAACTGGAAGATTATATTTACTCCTGTTATTTAATAATTCATCGATAACCTTAACTCTGATCTGTAGATGTGATTCTTCCATGCCTTCATTCTTCAAATATTCGGAGAAACACATAAATAAAGAATCTCCGCCACCAGGCATTGTTATTTCGTTAAATCCATCCGGCGGCTCCGCCGAATGCATTTCATCTGGTTGTTCTATTGGTAGTTGGAATGGAGTTCGGGATAACGCATCTGCAACTATGTTATCCTTACCGGGAACATAACATAAGTCATAGTCGATATCATTTAATTCTTCTAGGGTTCTAGCGACTCTCTGATTAACTAATGGCATGTTTTGCAAAAATAGCAAGGGCTTATGATCCGTGAAGATAAGGACTTTTATATTATACAAAAAGGGTTTTAAAGACCGAACAGCCCATCGAACAGCTGCAAGTTCTCTCTCGGTGGTACTGTACCCACGCTGCGCTTTAGAGAAGACCGTAGAAATATAAGCAATGGGCTTCTTTTCTCCACCTTGTACTTGACTAAGACACGCTCCAGCACCAATTCCAGAGGCATCAGTGTTGAGCAATAATGGAGCAGCATTCTCAGATCTATCGGGGTATGATAATAGAGGCGGGGAAGTTAATATCCTTTTGAGCTCCTCAAAGGCTTGTTGGCATTTTTCAGTCCAAGGGACATTTTTCTGATGTTTCAACAAATCAAACAACGGTTTGGCGATAACCGAACAATTTGGAATATGCCTTCGGTAAAAATTTACCATTCCCATGAATTGTCTGACCTGGCGAGTGGTTTTGGGTTCAGGAAAGTTTAGAATACCGTCAATCTTAGGTTGTAATGGTTTTAATCCTTTGCTTGATATTATATGACCCAGAAACTTTACTTCCGTTCTTATTAAATAGCTTTTAGATGGTTTTAATTTGAGATCTGCTACCCGAAAAGCTTTAAGAACTTCTTCCAGAATGGAAAGATGTTTTTCGAAACTGTCGCTAATAATTAGGACGTCATCTAAATATATCATAACCTCGCTCCAAGGAATATGACCTAGAGCCAGCCGCATTGCTCGTTGGAACGCAGCAGGTCCATTTTTAAGTCCGAAAGGCATTCGTAGGAATTCCCAATGGCCCAGTGGAGTGGAGAACGCCGTTTTTTCGATGCTGCTTTCTTCCATTTCAATTTGGTAATAGCCCTTGATCAAATCAATTGTGGAAAAGTACTGCATCCCCTGTAAACTAAACAATGTATCAATTAGATTGGGAATAGGAAAAGCATCTCGTTTTGTGATGGAATTTAATTTTCTATAATCTATACACAGCCTAATAGTTCCATCAGGTTTTCGAATTGGGACTATTGGCGCAGAATAGGGAGAGCAGGACCGTCGGATAATTCCGTCGGCCTCCAATTTTTGACACGCTTCCTCCACCTCATACAAGATTGGTCCTTGTAATCGTCTAACCGATTCGTTCACTGGATCATCTATGAGAGTATCGATAGAATGTTTAAGAATTCTAGTACACCCAACGTCCGAATCTCCCAAACTGAGAGCTTGGGGGTACTTCATTAGGAGCTGCAAAACTTGATCTTTTTGTTCCTCTGACAATTCAGTCTCATCCAATTTAAAGGCTTCTCTCAGATTGTCCAATGTCCATTCTTCATAATTATCTTGTGGCTTCTGCGTAATCTCCACAGTATCATCTTTCGAATGGAGCCGATGTACAGGGGAATATTTGCCAGGAGAATAGCCCCTCCTTAGATTAATGTGATTTTTTGTAGGGTTAAAACATGATATATAAACCTGAGACGCTTCCAAATAAGGGAACACCGCATAATCCGTAATAAAGCGATTAGTTGGTTTTTGAGTCGCCTGAGAAGTAGGAGAAAATAGTATAGATGAGTTTTTATCTATTAGATGACTATATGTGGCAATAGGGACTGACACACACGTATAGGGAGGAATTATGGTATCCTCGCTTACTACAGCAATTTCCTCTAAATTATGTTGTTCCATTAATCTCATATCTTTTGTTATCACTGTAATTAGATTATTGGTATCCTGATTTCTTCTAATTAATTCTTTCGTTGCCAAGTCTGGCAATAATTTATCCTTCTTCAACAAATTATATCCAAAGATAACATCATATCCTGTCACGTTGTCATCCACCACCACAAAAGTATTCGATGAGGTGGTGAATTCATTCGAGAGTTTTAATTGTAATTCAATTTCACCGTTAACAGGAAAAACTACTCCTCCTATACCCTTTACACCCGTATATGTTGAAAGTTGCAATGGAAACTTTTTCTTATCCAACAACTCGTAAGTCCTATTTGTGATAAGGCTCAGAGAAGCACCAGTGTCCACCAAGGCTTTCAATGGTGTACTATTTTTACAACCTATAATAAATATTCCTAATACTAAAGCATCCTCTGTGGGATTATAAATATTCGTAATATGGATAATATGATCATTTGTATGACCTTCATAAGGAATTTGGAGTGAGGGTTGTTCCTCATTAATAATAGGGATTTGTAAAATATTTGGGAGTGATTCATCCGCAATAATAGAAGGACAACTTTGTTTCTCTTGTGGTTTTATTTCCTCGTATTCATTTTTCGACAAATCTAATGATTCGTCTTCCAGAGGAGGCGCAGAAGGCTCCATCTGCGAAACCTTTTCCGGAAGTGGTTCCTCGTGACTACGCTTGTCCTCATTGTTTATTGTGACTGTTGGTAATTGTGACCCATCAACTACCATAATATGGTTTTTATTTTCCATTCTCTGTCGTTGCGGTTTTGAATTCATATAATTCTTCGGTATTGCACCCTTCTCCTCTAGAGGCTCCGTGGGAGGGTCAATTGCCACAGAGCTTCCTAGTTTCCCCCTCGTTTAACTACTTGTGGTTGTAACCTCTGTGGGCAATTGATTCCCAAATGTCCACCACTACAGATAGGACATCCCTGAGCATCATCTTCCTGTGGTGTCCTCGCCCGTCGGTTGGGACAATCCTGAACTACGTGCCCATCAGCTTCACATCGTATACATTTGTTTTTGGAAATATAGCACTCATCCGCAACATGTCCCCTTTTTCCACAAAAACGACACTTGGGTCGTAACCGACATTCTCGTACATCATGGCCGGATTTTTTACAATAATTACAAATTAAAGATGGACCTGGGCCTGTATTTGGATGATTATGAATTGAAGGTCTATTTGCTTGAATATTTGTCATGTTTGATTGGGGACGATTTCCACTTGTATTTACTGCACTATTTGTATAGTGCCCTGCTGAAGTGGGAAACCTAGGTGGTTGTGCCATTTGATTCGCGAAACTGTTTACATAAGTTGGATATTTACAGGTACCTGAGTACTGCGGTGTCGGAGATGAAACAAAGGACGGCATACCGTCTGGAGTTTGAACATTGTTTGTATATTCACTGGGCACCGAATAACCTGAATATTGTAACGGCATCGACCACACTGATCCAACCGCTGATGGAGCAGTGTATCCAGTTGGCTGTTGTGACTTAATAGGAACTGCCGGAGTTAAATCTATAACTTCCGGTTGAATTGTTACAGGAGTGTTACCCTTTTGCTGGTCACTACTAGTTTTATCTGCCATGCATTTTCTAGAATAATTATCGTCAATCAGCTTCACCAAGCCTTCCCAAGAAAGTGGAGCACCTTTCATAGATAATTCGCAAACTACTATAAGCGAATTCACTAAATCCTGTACGGATTTCGGTAGACTTTTAATTAGTTTCTCTCGAACGATCTTCATAGCACTAACATCTGTTCCCGGGAATGCTTTCTCTGCCAGTCCTTGCAACCGCAAGGCATATAGTGGAATAGTTTCATCTGTCAGTATCTGTGCTGCATTAAAAGTACTTAAATCACATTTTGTTTGCTTTTGTAGATATTCACCAAACCAGTCAGTCAGTTCCTTTTTTATATTAGCGTAGCTTGCATTTGATTTCATGAGAACATCATACACCTGTTTTATGGCTCCCTCCAGGTGCAAACCCAAATAGGTTCTCCATCCGTCAACCGTAGAACTAGGATAAGTTGCTAGCGCATACTCTTCAAATCTTTGCAAAAATTGTGGAAAAGGTTCCCCATTCTCAAGACCATACTTCCCTACAGGAATCATTTTCCTTGACTTTTGTTGTTGTTGATTTAACATCAATTGCATCATTTGAGTGACCATATCCAGGGTTTGTTGATTCTGATCTAATATTCGTAACATAGTGGGGTTATCTTGTGTCTGAGTTTGCGGGTTTGGTTGTTGTATCCCCTGATGTATACCACCCATAGGCACTGGAACCTGTTGTGGGGGCAAAAATTGTGTATACTGCATCTGTGGTTGTGATCCACTCATCCCCGACTGTATTCCACCATCAAAAGGTCTATTCATAGGAATTCCTGCTGGTAAACTTAACTGTGTCACTGTTGCCGCTACTGGAGGGGACATCGTAAACAAGGGAAATACTGAACCTGTTGAGTGTGTTGCAGCTACATGCAACACCCCCGAAGACTCAGCTACAGTGGGTTGGGACATTATTGACATAATCGGAGTAACAGATGTCATCAAGGTTGTTGGTTGGCTAGCCAAAAACCCTGATGCATCTGTTATGGATGTAGAGATAGAAGTGGATATTTCGATTTTATCAACCGTCGTTTTTACGTCCGCACGCATCTCGCCCGAAACGTCGCTTGTATTTGTCGCCATTACTCGGATCGAACGCCCCGGGGATAATTTATACTGGATAATATGTAATAGATGGAGTTAATAGATGGGATATTTCTGTCTTTATTGAAGTTAATATTTAATAGATAGATGGGATAATTGAGTCTTAATTAAGTTAATAGTTAATAACAGAAATGAGATATTGGTGTCTTATAAATCAGAGTATGTAGACTATAGTGGAACAACAAAAGAGTCCAACAAGCAAAGAACAATCAAGAAGTATCGGAATTAGGGAAAATGAACTAAGTGTGGAGTTGATGCTCTTAATATGATTATTTGAACAAACAAGAGAAGCAAAAAAACAAAACAAAAAAAAAGGGAAAAGAAAAGGAAAAGGAAAAGGTAGCAGGCAAACAAAGGGTAGACTCTCTCACGAGAACTACGCTCTGCTACCATTTATGTAATAAATTAAATTGAATTATGAATAAATAATAAATAAATTAAATGTTTTATAATAGAAAGTAAGAGAAAGAAAGAGAACTCTAAAATCATATAAATAATGAAAAGTAATAATTTAAAGAAAAATATGAACTCACTAGCACTATCCTTAGAAATAGAGAAATTTGGGACCCTTGAGGCCAGGGCTCTGCAATAAAACCAGTGAGATATCAGACCCCTTGATACACCGCTACCAATGTCTTCTTTCCTCTTTTCTTTTAGTTACTTTGTTGAAAGTTTGTTGGAAAGATTGGAGATAATGAACCAATGCGCTCAAGGAAAAAAAATCAATGGAATTAGAATTAAAGAAAAAAAACAATGAAAACAATGTAAATAATAAACAAGAATATTTATTACCTTTGAACAAATTTGCTTTATATATGACCTTTAATTTGAACTGCATCAATACTCTCACACTTGTGATATAATAAACTCAGGAAATAATGGAAGAATAAACCATGAACTATTTTGTAATTTAATAAAATAAATCAATTTTTACAAAAAAAATGTTGTATCTTTATCTTTAAGTAAATCAATGTAGTTGACCTTATAACTACTTTTAAATAAAGGATAGGATGATTTAAAAAAAATAAACTTGCTTTATAATGTGAGATCAAGGCATTCCTACCAGCTAAATGTTACTTTTATTAATTTGCTTTTTAATATATATAAAAAAATATTACTTTTTCCTTAAAATTACCCCCCAAAAAAAATTACCATTTGTTGAACATGTTCCACCAGCAACAAAATTTCCCTCACTCACTCAAAAAAAATATAATAATTATTGTTTCTTTGCTTTAAAAGAAACTAATACCAACGAGTTTGTAAAATTATTTAGCCTATAATACTCTGACACAATATAATTATTTACGAATCAGTATACAAAAAAAATATTTAATTATTTTAACTAAGTTCTTTATAAACTTTATTTAAATTGTAGTA
>JABUQX010046138.1:0-2500 GCA_015478945.1 Trachelipus rathkii | reverse complement strand
AGAATGTTACCCTGTAGTTGTTACACTCCCCTGTATCTTTTTTTCCCTTATTCTATTGGAACTATGATGGACTTTCCCCACCCCTCTGTACTTCGCTCTCGTTCCAACACCTACTGAACAATTTCAGAATTCCTTTTCAATTTCTCTCCTCCCTCTTTTGTTAGTTATATGGGTATCCCATCTTCCGAATTTTCATTGTTCTCACGAGTCACCTCCAACTCCTCCATAAGTGATCTCCTCCCCCTCTTTACCTCCCTCCATTCAACTATTCTCTTCTTCCTCCCATCCCCCACACTGCTCATTCACATTAAACAGCTCTTGAAGTATCCGATTTATACTCCTGTTTGTCTGAATTGATCTCACCAAAAATTCACCTTGCTTATCCTTGATATTGCACCTCCTCTTTGATCCTCTATACGTTTTTGTCAATCTAAAAATCCTCTTCCATTTTGCCCTCACATCTTCCATTATTTCTTCCGCCTCTCTCTTTTTGCTGCCTTTTCTTTCACTCTTCTTTTCACTCTCTCTGTTTCATTTTTTACCTCCATATACTGGGCCCTTGTCCGTTTAGTTCTATTTTTCAACCACCTTCTCATCAATACTGCTTTCTCTTTATTGCCTCCTTCACCTCTTCAGTCCACCGCCTCTTGTGTCTTTTCCTCGTTCCTCCTACCCATCCTTTACCCAGGGTCTTCTCTGCTGCCCTTTTTACTTTTTCTTGTATCTCTCCCTATCTCTCCGACTCCTTCTAATTGTTCTAGATTCTGACTTATTATTTCAATATATTTTCTTGTCACACTCCTTCAGTGACTCCACTTTAATCACATTTCTCTTTTCTTTATTCTGCAATTTGTCTGTCTTCACCTTCAGGTCCGTCACCACAAATAATAAATCTAATGATTCCGAAATAATATAATTGCTAACTCCAGAATCACTTTCACATTTTCTTGTTAGCTACTATCAGACGATTATTTTATAGTCTATATAGATCTCTGATCGATTCTCTTGTGATATTGTTCCATCTATATCTTGTGAACCTATGTGAGGTCCTCTGTTGGAGAAAACCATTAATGATCTTCATTCCCTTCCTTAAACAGAAATCTATCAACTTCTCTCCTGCAATATTTCTTATCTTCTCTCCATACTGTCCCACCATTCTCTCCACCTCGTCTCTTCCTCCTCCCCACTCTTGCATTGAAATATATAATATATATATATAATATATATATATATTATATATATATATATATATAGTATATATTATATATATAGTATATATATATATAATATATATATATATATAATATATGCAGTAGCGGCTCGTGAACCGAAAACATGGGGAGGCACTTCAAAATAATTAAAATGTATATTATATTATATAAATTATAAATATTATATATATATTATATATATTATATATATATATATATATATATATAATATATATATATATATAATATATATATATATATATATATAATATATATATATATATATATCTAAAAAAGGGAAACAAATGTGTGTAAAGTACTCACAAACTATACCTACTTGAAAAAAAGATCAATTCTTTCCTTTTTCTTCTGCGAACTTATTTATATTTTCATACCAGGATGTAATGATTTGATAACTTAAATGTAAAAGTTCTTTCATGGAACAGTAGGCCAAATTGACAGGTGCCGCTGACTTAAAATCTATCGGCTTTTATAATTTATTTTGAATTTTATTTGTCAACTAAGCATAATCTAATTAAATTTTAATTTTCGTATTATTTAAATTATACTTGGGTTAATAATAAAATACAAGCTTTTTAAAAATATTTTGAATATTCACGCCCATTATTATTATTAAGAAATAAATCACGGTTAATTTATTACGTAAAAATGATCTGCCAAAAGAGATACCATATGTGACCATTAAAGAATCTAAGGCTTCTTCAGGAAACTTGTTTTGGAAGTTAGAGAATTTTGTGGAATTCCCTAACTGTAGGAATTTTAAGGCAGATAAATTTGAGAATCTTGCCCTCATCTGAATGATGATATTATCAATTATTTTCATAAAGGGTTTCTCTTAATAATGGCTTGACAATACTGATTCTTCTTTCTCCTCTCTCTCTCTCTCTCTCTCTCTCTCTCTCTCTCTCTCTCTCTCTCTCTCTCTCTCTCTCTCTCTCTAATATATATATATATATTATATATATATATATATATATATATATATATATAATATATATTATATATATATATATTATAATAATATATATAATTATATATAATTAAATAAGCATCTTTGTTTTATTTAATTTAAAATAAAAATTTAGTTTTCTTTATTTTATTTTGTTTCACATATTTATTGCAATGTGGCATCTCTACTTACGAGTAGTGTTGCCAATTCTTTGGGAAGGAGTTATCCATATAACGTTTTATAAAGGAGGCCTTTCTGGAAAAATCCTCAAAATAGACCAAAATAAGAATACTTTTTCTTTTACGTTGATCTCTCTCTT
>JABUQX010046137.1:87500-92500 GCA_015478945.1 Trachelipus rathkii | reverse complement strand
ATTCGTTTACTCCATACGCTGCACCCCCTCCAGGAATGTCAGCAGACATGTCATTCCCGATGTATTACATATTGCGATCCACTACCTCCAAAACTCTTACTGAGCACAGAACCATTCCTCTCAGTAGAGCACTTAAAAAAGCCCTAGGAGTTGAAGACCCTCCAGTCACATTGATGAAGAATGGGTCCATTCTCGTAAAAGCTGCTAACCGAAATCAAAGTTCCATTCTGTCATCCTTAACGTCTCTTGGAGATGTTCCTATTATTTCTACTCCTGATGACATAAGAAACACATCTAAAGGCACTATTTATTGCTATGAACAGAGAAACGAAGACACAGCTGTCATTTTGGAAGAACTCCAACAGAACAGATTTTCCATTACAAACATTTATAGATTTCCCCCTCGCCGGGAAACTCCTGACAAACCAAATCCCCGTTTACTACTGACCTTTAATACCCCTTATCCACCTACAAAGGTCAAAATAGGGTTTGAAAGTTACAGTGTTCGCACGTTTATCCCTCGACCCAGACGTTGCTTCAAATGTCAACGGTTTGGTCATCCCCGAAAATACTGTAGGGGACAGGAAGACATATGCCCAATCTGCGGAGAATTATTTCACACTCCATGTGAAAATACCCCTAACTGCAGAAACTGTAAAGGACCCCACAGTGCTTCCTCTTTCAAATGCCCGTCTTACCTGTTTGAACAGGAGGTTTTAGAGCTATGTACCATACATAAATTGAGCAGGAGAGATGCTATACGCCAGCTCAATGAAAAATATCAGCCAAATCAAAATCAATCTTACGCCACAATTACAGCTGCCCCCACGCCTCCGCGTGTTAATCGGCCAACACAACCCTATCCTAATAGAACTCCTCTCTTAAATTCCGTTGAAACTCAGGCAAGTACTGCAACCAGTCTACCTGTACTGCCCACACTACCAACTTCTCAAAGAGTACAAAAGCAGCCCTTGATTCAATCTCCCGTCCAAAAAGCCATCAACAAGCCTACTCTGAATATTAACTCTCAACAAGCTAGCAATGAAACTAAGCTAGCTCATCCAATACAAAATTTGGAAAACACTCCCTGCCAAGACACACTGTCCCATACTCACCAAATTGGTTCACCAAACTTATGCAAGAGGACGGTCTCTTTGTCCCTTAATTCGCCTCCCCCTATTACTAAAACCCCTGGTAAAGAAAAGAATACACACAGAAAAGAATAGTCGCCAAGTTAAAGATTATTCGTTAAAATATAGAGCAACCGAATTTTTAAACAAAGACACAGTAACCCCAGATGTAAAAAATGCAACTCAGAAGAGACCTCGCCATAAGTCTACTTCTGAGACAAATGCAAAGGCTTCAAAAGACTGTACCCAAACAATCCCAACTAATGAACAACTTACCAACCAACCATCTAATAGTCTACAAGACAGTTTTAGTTCTTCTGATTCTTCCTATAACTCTTCTCCCGAGTTTCCTTTATCAGCTCTCTCTAAGGGATTCTATACCCTAGAAGATGAATTGGATAACAGCTCCCAAATGGAGCTTGATGCGATGACCCATTCCCTTTCTAATGCTTCCTGCACTTCCGAGAAAGGTGAATGGAAAACTGTTCAACGTAAACGTCGCAAACGCTCTAAGCGTTCTGGGTCTGTTGGAGGCATGAAGATAGACCCAGAGGTCCTCATTCTCCAATCAAACTGCCCAATTTCCCAAAATCACCCGCATGATGAAGTACTGGAAAATTCTCCAGAATCTGACCTTGCCAATTCATCGAATCCCATATTGGAAATCGATGTCGTAACCCCAATACATTCTCAAAAAGACAATACCCTTCAGATACAGCTTCCTTCCCCATTTCCATGGAAACAACTCTATGTCCCTCCCACATTTCTGAATCTGCTTGCAAAGAGGATTCTGATACTGCTCTCAATAACAAATATGAGCATTACGAATGCTCTTCTATTAACCAACCAAACTCACATAAGTTGGATTCGGTTGAATTCAACTTATCTCGCATTCATGGTGAAGCTCTTTCACCAAATACATCTGAAAATTCCTCCCTAAAAGATGTCATACAACCTAATAAATCTCTGGTGTATGACTACCCTCTTCCCCCAGGTTTTGTTCCCCATCCTCGCCGAGACCCACGCCTCAACCTTCCCTCTCAATCTGAACCCACCTCCAACATTTCCCCCAGTCACATAGAGACAATTGTCTCTAATAGACCACCATCATAATATACATAACTCACCATGACTACTTTCCTTCAATGGAATTGTCGTGGCTATTACTCTAATTTCGAAGAACTTGTTCAACTAATAAACATATGCACACCAAAGTGTATAATAGTTTGGCAGGACTTCGACTATGTCCATCGTGACTTCTTTTCAACATCTGAAATATAAATTGCCGTTAACCTTCCTATAGTAAGAGGTGACAATGATAGGGAAGGGTCAGGAATACTTATTCACAAATCTATCCCCTATTCCCCAGTTCCTCTCCAAACCAAACTTCATGCAGTAGCGGCAAGAATTCACTTGTCCATCGACATTACTATATGCTCAATCTACTTAGCTCCGAGTAGTGAATTTACTAAGGTCGACTTAGTAGATCTTTTCAAACAGCTCCCTGCTCCGGTTGTTATACTAGGTGACTTCAACCTCCGCCACCCCTTATGGGGTGACTCTGTCACTTCATCTAAGTCCAAGATCTTAATAGATCTCCTAACCCCCTTTTCCCTGGGATGCCTTAACACAGGACTCCCAACCTATGAACGTTTAGATACACACACTTCTTCTTGTATCGATATTTCTTTTTGTTCCCATTCCCTTATGGATCGTTTTACCTGGTCCCGCTTTGATTATTTATTCGGCAGCGATCATTACCCAATAGCATTAAATGAGCTTGTTCCAAGCCCAATGCAAAAACCCAACTCCAGCTGGCGTTATGATCGAGCGGAGTGGGCTCCTTTTTATCAGGCCACAGCTATCCCTCTTTCTCCTTTCAATAAAAGATTTCCGACTGTTGATGATGCCTTTTGCTTCTTCCAGAAAGTAGTCACCTCTGCAGCGGAAGCTTGCATTCCGCAATCTTCCGCAGGCAGGCGGTCGGCAAACCACATGGTGATCCCAAGAGTGCGCACAAGCTAACCGAAAGAAGAAGAAATATACAGGCAATACAAAAAGGACCCGTACCACCCCAAACATGATTATTTTAAACCAGCCGCAGCGAGATCTCGGCGAATTAATCGTCAAACGCGTAAACAATATTTTCAAACTTACATATCGACTGTTAACTCCACAACTCCCCTTCCTTTAGTGTGGAAAGTTACACAGAAAATATCTCGTCGCTCCAACAACTCCTCACCCACAGTCCTCCGTTATGGGCCTGATATAACTGACACGATCTCCGCTCCTGCTGCTGTAGCGGATGCGTTAGGTTATAGCTTTGCCAGCCACTCGAGTTCTTTCCGCTACACTGAAGCCTTTCAAAAAAAGAGAACTGACACAGCACTGCCAGACTTTTCAACAGCGAGAGGGGAAGATCATACCTACAACCGTCTTTTTACACTTGCAGAGTATCAAACTGCATTGGCGAATAGCAAAGACGGTGCTCTTGGTCCAGACATGATTTCATATATCATGCTCCGTCATATACATCCCTCGGCATCAGCATTTTTGCTGGATCTATATAACAGAATCTGGATCGAATCCTCTTTTCCATCTATTTGGACTACAGCTTTTGTAATTCCTATCCCCAAACCTGGGAAAGATCCGAAGTTGGCGGACAACCAAAGACCAATCTCACCTGACCTGCCATACCTGTAAATTAATGGAGAAAATGGTTTCAGGCCGCTTTCTCCTGTTCTGGAGAGGTCGCCAGCTTTTTCAAACTTCAGTTTGGCTTTCCGCAAAAGTCGTTCGACCGGCCCGCTTGTTAAAACTAGACATGACATCCGGGAAGCCTTCTCAACTGGTGGGATGGTTTCTTGGTGTCTTCTTTGACCTTGAAAAAGCTTAGACACAACGTGGAGAACTGGGATTCTCCTTAAACTCAATTCGCTCGGTTTCCGCGGACAACTCCCTCTTTTCATTAATGACTTTTGTCAAACGGAATCATATCCAGTTCGGTGCTCTTCTATTTCTGTCACGCCACTTTCTCTGGATTGAAGGCGTTTCGCAGCGGTATGTTTTAAGTGTACTACTATTTGCTCTCGAATTTAATGACATCGTTATTCTATCCCAGCGACGGTCAATTTTTCTCTCTATGTTGATGACCTTGCGTTATATAATAGCCGGTGCCAGGCTGCCCTTTCTCGAACGGCAACTTCAACAAGCTATTGAAAATATTTCACAATGGGCTAGCTCCCATTTTTCTCCCACCAAAACCTCAGCAGTGCTTTTTAAGAAAAAAGGGAATCGAAGAACTTGCCACCTCTTTCCAGCGAACCTAACCTTTATCTGTTCGCCCATTCCTGTAACTTCACAGGTCAAATTTCTAGGCTCATCCTAGACGACCACTTAACATATGCACCGCATAATAATCTCCTTAAAACTACTTGTCATCGCGCTCTTGATCTGTTACGTCATCTCGCCTCAAAATCTTGGGGTGCTGATCGCAAGTCCCTTTTACGTCTATATATCGCCCTAGTTCGATCGAAGCTTGACTATGGCTGTGTAGTATATGGTCAGGCCTCCCCTACTCTACTGCATCTGTTGAATCCCATACAAAACGAGGCGATCCTCATCTCCAATGGAGCCTTCCGATCGTCCCCTCGGGTAAGCCTTTGAGTTCGAAGCCAATTGTGCCTCTCTCTTCGAAGAGAATACATCATGTGTACAAGTTATCTCGTTTTTTCAAAAACCGCCAATACGCGTCTGCCCTGACACCGATTCTGCAGGAGGTGCCTCAGAACCTTAATTACTGGCCTTTGCGAACCACGGTTCATGAACATCCTTAATTTCCTAATAATCCTTTACAAAAGGTGCTGCCTT
>JABUQX010046137.1:72500-82500 GCA_015478945.1 Trachelipus rathkii | reverse complement strand
AGAGGGTGTAATGACTTAGTGCCCCTGTTACTTATAATAAATTCACGGTGTTGTTAATATTTCAATACGGAGTTCTAGTTATACTGGTCAGACAGTTTGCCCGGTTGTATAGTGACCCTGATCGTCACAGATATTACTATTTATGTTTCTAATTGATTTATGCTTTGATATTCGTGAACATTTACTGATATCGTACTGGAGTTATTTTATTTATTGATATTTTAGGGATTTATAATATATTATTTAATTTACTTAGCTTAGTGATTTCTAGTGGGAGTTAGTGGCTAGCCTGGTAGGATCTTATTTTTGTGGGATACTGATCGATTTATATTACTATTATCTTGTTTATGCACTGTAAATATATGATAAAAAAACCCGTTTGTCTTATTCCTGGACCCTAGTTGGAGACTGCAGAACCTTTGTAGACCTCCCGCGTGTATGGTGGCTCAGACTGATTAGTGTGTCCGGCAACATATTTTTGGTGGCCGTTTTGAGCAGTCTCTGATTGGGTCACAGGTTGAGGCAGGGTGATTCGATACTAAATTTTTTTTTTTTGATAAAATTTTTTTTTTGCCTGAAAAGGATACTTGGGTGTGGGGAAAACACTTGCGTGCGTACGTGCACACACACACACACAGGGTGATAATTTTTTTTTTTTGATTTAGTGTATTTTTTTGTCCTGGTGATAATACTGGTGATTCACGATGGGGACTGAAGAAGAGGTTAAGAAAGATGGGGCTTCTGGAGGTTCCAAGGTTATGGAGCATCTGGAAGGATTTCAGAATGCTCTGGTAGAGGAGTCAAAGAGTTTAGATGTAGAGAAGGTGTTGTTAATAATGAAAAACTGTGTACAGGCTTTAGAGGCATCAAAAGGAGAAAACCTGGTTGTAGAACTGGATAAAGGGAAGGACGATAAAGTGAACAAGGATCAATCAGTGAGAAACAAGGATCCGGTTAAAAGAACGCAAAGGGTGCAATATGCACTACAATATAGAAATGAGATTAATGATGAAACAGAAGATGAAATTTTTGAAAGGAGGGCTGAAGTGAATAACGAAAGTGATGAAACAAGAAGGAGGAAGAGGAAGAATAGAAGGAGGAAACAACCGGTAAGGAAGTATACATGTGATGAGAGCACGGCATCAGAAGTGGAGTCGGAGGTTGAAAGCGAAGTGGATAAAGGAGGACAGTTATGGTTGAAAAGGCTAGTGGAACTGGAGAAATCAGGAATGGAGTCAAACTTGGCTGTAAACAGGGTCCTCATTATTTTGGCAGGTGAACTGCTAGAAGTGATGAGGACTTACAGCAGGGCAAATATTAAGGCGGTGAAACCATTGAAATACGGTGAAGAAAAGGTCCAAACGTTCGATGCCTTCATTGAAGACTTCGAGCGCTATGCGAAGGAGCAGCTCGGAAGTGACAAAAACAGATGGGTGGTAGAATTAAGGAACTTTTTGGAAGGTGGAGCATTAAGGATGTATTTCAGCATGTACAGGGCTAAGGTGAAATATGTCACGGTGGTTACAAGGTTGAGGAGCTGGTGCAAGGAGGGAAAGGATAGTGAGGTCATGGATCTCCAGAAGGAGTTCTGGAGAATGGAGATGAAGAGGAAGGAGAAAATCGCTGAATTTGCATTACGGATGCAGACAACCTATGAGGCTGCAACTGACGAAGAACAAAGAGATAAAGAGACACTGAAAAAGCAATTTATAAGATGCCTGCCCAAGAAAATAGCAAGACGATTTAAGTTACGGATGGGAGGCGAAAAAGAAAGTCTGAAGGTGAGATGGAAAGATATGGTGAACTGGGCTCGTGACGAGGACGAACTGGATGAAAACACGGAACTGGAGGCTGATACAATTCCGATATGGGCGGCCATCCCTCAAGGAGAAGAAAAAAGGACGTATGCAGACAGGGTGCGGTATGGACAACCGGCACCACAACGTAGTAGTGGACCAAGGGAGTATGATAGAAGGTCTGGTGGACCGAATAGTGGACCAGGGTTAAGGTGCCATCATTGTGACAGGGTTGGGCACATGAAACGTGACTGCTGGCGGTTTAATGGATGGTGCTTGGCTTGTGGGAGCGGTGAACATAGACTGATGGATTGTCCAATAAGAAGAGGACAAGGATTCCAACGTAGGAGTGAAAACAACGAACAGGGACAAGAGACTCAGAGAGTAGTGGAAAGAAAATGTTTCTTGTGTGAGGAGATTGGACACTGGCGTGATTCTTGTCCAATGAGGGAAGAAATAGAAGAGTTAAAAAAGAAAAGGAAAACAACGGTTCGGGAAACGAACTTGCTCCGCCATCAGCCGGGACGTGTCGGAGCCAGCCACAACAGGGATAAATAAACAGGAGGCCCCGGTTATTCAGGACAGGTGGATAATGAATCCGGAGGCAGAGGAGTTTGTTACAGGTCAAGGTGGAAGGGTGATTGGGTCATTGCCCCAACGTATACAAAGGAGACAGAAAAAGGATGTTATGGAAATAATGTCCGGAGTTTACAATACAACGGGTGATACAGGAATGATGGGTGTTGACAGTGTGAAGATTGCATCTCTGATAAAGTTTAACGTAAAATTGGATGGTGTGGAAATGTTAGCAGCGGTAGATTCGGGATCCCAATACTGTTTGATAGGGAAAAAGGAGCTCGGGAAGATTCCGAATCCGACGGTAATAAGCAAGGAAATGAGATTGAGAGGTCTGGGTGATCCTCAACAGAGTGTAGAGTCTCATCAAACAGTGATCTTGGAGGTCACTATTGATGGCATTAAGTACGGACAATTGGAATTTTTGGTTCTTGAGGACTTAAAGGAAGGAGTAATGTTAGGTATGCCTTTCCTGGTGGGAAATAGCATAAAGTTTGACATTAGGGATGGATCAATTAGACGTTATGGTGATAATGGTGTACGAGAACAAGTATACGTAATGGGTGGAACTGAAAACTGTATAAGAACGGTAACAAGGATTCCGGTACATACAACGGAGACAATGGTGATTGATAAGAATAACTGGGTACCGGTTAAAGTAAAATGGAAGTCGAAACAGGTCAAACCAAGGAGTAATGAAGGGCAGTACCGTGCAAAACCGGAGGAGCTATTGGTAGAAGGGGGAGAAGATTTACAAAAGGGGATAGAACCACCGATTTACTTATTAACCAGTTTTGGTGAAATGGAATGAGGAGGAAGGTACGGTACTGTTAAAGAAATTAATACCGGGGTCCTTAAAGTTAAACACAGGTGAACAAATAGGAATAGCACATTTGCTAGTAGATGAGGATAAATTAAGGAAGTATGGGGTCACAACATGTACAGTAAATACAACGGTACGGGAAGTGATAGAACGAGGAGATGAACAAGAATGGACGAAGGAAAAGTTGAAAGACGAAATTAAATTCATGGAGGAGTTACATTCAGAACAGATCGAACAAATTTTGGAGGTGTTGTGGAAAAACAAAATGGCTTTTAGCAGGAGTGATGCGGACGTTAGTCAAACTGCGATGACCCCATATAAGATTAGATTGCATGATTACACACCAATTTACCAGCGGGCGAGGAGATTTGATCAGAAAACCAACCAGGAGATTGAACAGCAGGTGGAGGAGTTATGTATGAAAGACATAGCTGAGCCTTGCGCAGCGGAATGGAGTTCACCGGTGGTGCCGATCCGTAAAAAGGATGGTACACTGAGGCTATGTGTGGACTATAGAAGGTTAAATCAGGTTACGGAGGCAGATAAATTTCCAATGGCGAATATTCAGGAAACTATTTACGCATGTCACGGGGTTAGGTACTTTACTAGCATGGATCTGGTTAAGGGCTACTATCAAATGAACCTGGCAGAGGATAGTAGAGACTTCACGGCTTTCTCCACGGTGAGCGGACAGTACCGGTTCAAAAGATTAAGCTTTGGCTTAAAGAACGGTCCAGCAGCGTTTCAGCGAGAAATGCAAAGGATAATGACGGGATTTAGTAAAGATAAGGTGGTGGTGTACTTGGATGATGTGTTATTAATGTCAAAAAGTTTTGAGGAGCACTTGTTGCTGATAGACAAGGTACTACAACGGTTTTGTGAGGCCAACGTAAAGATCAAAGTTGGGAAATGTAGTTGGGTGCAAAAAGAAGTAAAGTTTCTTGGACATATAATCAGTAGAACGGGGATCAGGAAGCTTCCGGAGTTTGTAGAACAGGTTGATAAACTGGAGAGGCCAAACACTGTTGGAGAGTTAAGAAGGTATCTGGGCATGATAAACTTTCAGAGGAAATTTATAAAGAACTGTTCGGAGGTGGCAGCACCCCTTAATGCACTAACGGGAGGCAGACGAAAAGATGTGATTGAGTGGACGGAGGAAAGAGTGAAGGCATTTACAGGATTAAAAGAGGGAATGAAGGAATCTGTAGAACTGGCGTTCCCTGACTTTTCGGAAGGAGCGAACAAGCTGGAATTGTTTGTGGATGCCAGTGGTTCTGGTATGGGAGCTGGTCTTTGCCAAAAACAAGGTGATGAAAGGAGGGTTATAGCCTTTAATTCACACTCTTTCAATGCGTGTGAGAGGAATGCGTCAACCATTGAACGGGAGTCCCTGGCGATAAGGTGGGGTATTAAAAGTTTCAGGCCGTTTTTACTGGGCAAGGAGTTTACTTTATTTACGGATCATCGGCCATTGGTTTACCTGCACAAGATGAAGTTGGTTGACAGTAAGCTAGCACGAGTGTTGGACGACTTGAGTGAATACGGTTTTGAGATACAATACTACCCGGGGAAAGAGAACATCTTCGCAGATGCATGGTCCAGGTGTAACAGGAGTGAAGATCAGGGTGAAGCACCGGTAGATCTGGATGTTTTGCCAAAAGGGCTAATTATAGTAAAGGAGGTCCCCGGTGGAGCAGACGCACTGTTTGTCAGCTTGCAAGTCGTTTTGGAGAATGCCCAGGTTAGGAACCTGGAAAGGGATCACAAGGCTTTAAGAGACAACTTAGCAACCACTTTAAGAGACAATCAGAAATTATATGGAATAGGCAGACAACAGAAGATGCTGAAGTATTTAAAGGCATTACGGTTACCAGGTAGAGAACCAATACCGGAGGTATTGCTGGTGGCAAGTGACTTGTTTAGGGTAATAGTCTGGTTGCACCATGGTACGTGCTGTTCTGTAAAGTATATTGGACCCAGGGTGAGAGAGGAAAACGACTTGAAAAACGTTCACATACAGGTGAGGGGTGGAACACACTTTAACCCTTTGAGGGATGATGGTACGTTCAACAGGTGTACGGAAAACGCTATGGTGGACGAGCGTCCAACCCAGGAGGAATCACAGCAGGAAGAAGAGGAGTCAGAGGAGTCAGAGATCGACCGTACAAATGAAGAACTAGGAATTAACTTAATGATGAAGGAAAGAAAGCATGAGTCCCGGTTAAGTTGCAATCATATATTGAGAGGAGTAACTTGGCAAGAAGTTTGTATTGGTGAAGTGCGCAAGTGCGCATTTTTAGACACGGGAGCTGTAATTAGCCTGATCCAGAAAAGTGTGGTTGACGATTTAAACAATTTTGGACATATCTTAAGGAGTTGGGAAGTAGATTTGGTACTAAACGGAGTGGCTCAGGACATTGTGAAATGTAATCAGGCTGTGGAAGTGGAAATTAGCACTCGCTACAGAAGGGTGTTGTTTCCATTGGTGGTGATACCGGACGGGTTTATTCCAGCATGTATGTTGTTAGGGATGAATTACCTGGTGGAGGTAGAAGCGGCATTGGACTTTGGTGAGGGAATAGTGTGTCATGGAGATGACGCAGATGATGTGAGCGATTCATTTCTTGCAACGGTGAACGCATATAATGTAACAATTCAAGGTGAAAAAGAGGGTAATGTACTGTCGGCACAGGACATTATTGATCTTCAGGAAAGGTCAGAGGTGGTAAGGAGGTTGAAGGAAAAGGTGCAGAAGAAACAGACACTAACAAAAAAAGATACCCTATTCAAGGAATTTTTTAGGTACCGGAATGACTTCTTGATAAACAGGTCAATCTTAGTAAAGAAGATGGGACCAGGACAGGCTAGTGCAGTTATTGGATTTAAACAGGTGGTGAGTGTATGTGTCATAACACACCGGAACATGGCACATATTGGAAGGGACAAATTGTTGGACCTGGTGTCCAGGCACGTATGGCATCCAAGGATTTCATCGGTGGTGCAGGAGGTATGTCGGACGTGCCCAAAGTGTCAATTGTATAAGATTGACCACCAGGTGATATTTCCGCCAATCTGGAAAATAGAGGTCAAGAACCCCTTTGAGCTGGTGGCAGTAGATGTAATGGCGATGCCGAAAACAAGGAAAGGGAATGTGGCATGTCTGGTGGCAATAGATCATTGCAGTAAGTGGGCTATGGTGAAGCCCCTAAGGGATAAATCGGCAAAGAGTGTGGTTGACGCTTTCGAGTGCGAAATGTTACCGGCTTTTGTGAGGTTGCCTTACAAGGTACTGACGGATAACGGAGTAGAGTTTAGGAGTGGCAAGTTCGAGGAAATGTTGCGGAATTACGGTATTGGACACATCTACAGCAGTCCTTACAAGCCAGCAAGTAACGGGGCTGTGGAACGCGCCAATAGAACTTTTGCCGAGTTCTTAAGGAACATCATGGAAGAAGGTGCCGATTGGGATACTTCATTGACAAGGGCAGTGCTAGTTTACAATGGTACGAAGCATACGGAGTTGGGAATGTCTCCAGAGGAAAAACTAATGGTGGAAAGGCATGAAAAAGGAAGGGTGATACCAATCCCAAGGAGTCAACAGGAGAAATGGCGGGAAGGACACCCTAACTGGTTACCGTATGCGGTGGGTGTAAGGGTTAAAAGGAAGGTTGTCACGGTTGATAGGAGTTTAGACAAAAAGTTAGGCAAGAAATACGAAGGTCCATTTGTAATCACCAAGGTCATATCCGGAGGAATGTCGTATGACATACAAGGAAAAACAAAGGTAGCTAGGGTACATTACTCGCATTTAAAGGTGTGGGCGGATCCCCCGGAATACCTTAGACAGTATTTCCAGTGTGAGGAGGTGGAACCGGAGGAAAAGGAGTACCAAGGAGAAATAGAAAGGATGGAACAGGTACGTGAAGAAAGTATAGTCCATGTACCATGGGTTGGACAAGTAACACAGGAGGCACAAACACCGAAGAAACAAGGAGCAAAAATCAAGGAAGCATGGAGATTGTTAAAACAGATGGAATTACAGGGGGTAACTGGTAAAAGAAGCGTGTCGGTGCAGACAGAGGACCAGGTTGGAGAAAATAAAGGCACCCAAACGGAGAGTGTCAACATGATACTTTCACCGGTGGAGACAAGTGAACACCTTGATTGGTTCGACGAGGTAGGAGTAGATAATGACCAGGAGAGCGCATTTGACATTGAAGCATTTGAGAAATCAATAGGGTTCCCAAAAGACAGTTACACGTTCGGAGTAGGAGTCACCGACGAGAGTAAGGAGGAAACGGATTCAGATTTAGACGAGATAGTAGGTTCAATTGAAAACCTGGAGATGGTACCTACTGAGAACCAAGATACAGACTTTGAGACACACGAGGAAGATCAGGTGGAGGAAGTAGAAGAGGTCAATATCAAGGTGACTAGCCCCGAGGGTTCAGAATATAGGCCAAGATCGATTTATGAAGAGCTTATGGAAGTAGGTGAAGTCCCGGACGCTATGATGATTGGTACCAGTGCTAGACAACAGGAACGGAGGGCATCAGAACCAGAGGATCTGTACAGGGCACCGTTTACAAGGTCGAGAGGATCGGTACCGGAACAGCCAAATGTAATGAGGAGGGTCATAGAGTATGAGAAAAGGACCGAAGCACGAAGGAGAGCATCAACCGGAAGGATGGAGTAAGGTAGAAGGTGGCGCTGATTTTTTTTTTCTTTTTAAGATTGTTACACAATCTTGGAGGGGGAGTTATATGGCGGAGTGATATTGATATTGATATTGAATCTACCACCTAAATTGAGAGCGGCGTACGCAGACCTAGAAAAATGCTCATTTCTCGTTTATCAAGGATAGTGTAAAGTTATAGAAACCGGTGTGTGAAACTGGAATTGTTTTCGAGCGTCTTCAAAAGTAAAAAGTCGAAGTGATTTTCGAGTAATTGGTTCGTGAAACTTACTGGATTTAAGTTTAGTGGAAGTAAAAGTTTAAGATCATCAATTCCCCAAAGTTGGGTAAGTTATCTTTTATTTTGGAAAGTTTAAACTAAAATTGGAAGATTTTGGCTATTTTGTTACTATATTTATGAAAACCGGTCAGAAAGTGAATAATGCGAATTAAAAGCAGGAACTAACGTTAAAATCAGGATTGAGGAGTTGAGAAGGAAAATGTAAAAAGACAGGCCGAGATATATTTTAAATTAGGTTTTTGGAGACGGTTATAGGGTTGAGTTAAGGTATTGTGTTATTGAAGTGTTACGTTACTAATTTAGGTTTTGGAGACGGTTATAGGGTTGAGTTAAGGAATTGTGTTATTGAAGTGTTACGTTACTATTTTAGGTTTTTGGAGACGGTTATAGGGTTGAGTTAAGGTATTGTGTTATTGAAGTGTTACGTTACTATTTTATGATTATTGGAGACGGTTATAAGGTTGAGTTAAGGAATTGTGTTTTGAAGTATTACGTTACTATTTTATGATTAAGTTACCACTGGTTTGTGCCAAGTCGTGTCCTATTTTGTAAATATTTATAGTTAGTTACTGAATTGCCGAGTTTGTGAAGGAGTAGGAAGTAAAGTTACGATGGAATTGAGATACGGAGTACAGGCAAAAGTATGAATGTAGGATTAAAAGTTTGAGAAGTATAGTGTATGGGCAAGGCGTGAAAGTTTATTATTATTATTAGTTATTATTATTATTATTATTATATATTATTATTATTATTATATATTATTATTATTATATATTATTATTATTTATTATTTATTATTATTATTTATGATTATCATTATTATTAGTTATGATTATGGCATATTATTATTATATATTATTATTATTATTATTATTATTTTGCTTTTACCGGTATGTTGTGTGAATGTAAAGAGGCCTCTGTAGAAGTGTGTATATATTAGGTTAGGGTTTTAATTAATAACATTTTATTATTATTATTATTATTATTATTATTATTATTATTATTATTATTATTATTATTATTATTATTATGATTATGATTATGATTATGATTATGATTATTATTATTATTAATATTATTATTATTTAATTATTATTATTATTATTATTTTTGTTTTATTGATTACCTTATATTATTGTTATTATTATTAGTATTAATTATTATTATTATTATTATTATTATTATTATTAATATTCATATTGATATTATTATTGATTATTATTATATTATTATTAATTATTATTATATTATTATTATTATTATTATTATTATTACTGTTACGTCTTTTAACGGTGGTGGCATTATTATTATTATTATTATTATTATATTATTATATTATTATTATATGTATTATTATTATTATTATTATTATTATTACTATTACTATTACTATTATTATTATTATTATTATTATTATTATTATTATTATTATTATTATTATTATTATTATTATTATTATTATTATTATTATTATTATTATTATTATTATTATTATTAATTATTATTATTATTATTACTGCACTTATGTCAATATATCTGATGGAGGGTTTTCTTTCAAGGGAACCAAACCGGGAACCAAATACTGGGATTTATTTGGCTGAAGCCTGACCCCAACCCGGAAGGATTTATTTAATTGAAACCTGGCCCCAACCCGGACGGATTTATATTGGGTTTTGCTGAAACCTGGCCCCAACCCGGAAGGATTTATTTAATTGAAACCTGGCCCCAACCCGGAAGGATTTATTTAACTGAAACCTGACCCCAACCCGGAAGGATTTATTTAACTGAAACCTGACCCCAACCCGGAAGGATTTATTTAATTGAAACCT
>JABUQX010046137.1:47500-57500 GCA_015478945.1 Trachelipus rathkii | reverse complement strand
TAATCATAATCATAATCATAATCCATAATATAATAAAATATAATATATAATAATAATTAATAATAATAATAATATATAATAATAATTAATAATAATAATAAATAATAATAAATAATAAAATAATAATAATAATTAATAATAAACTTTTAAACGTATTGCCCATACACTATACTTCTCAAACTTTTAATCCTACATTCATACTTTTGCCTGTACTCCGTATCTCAATTCCATCGTAACTTTACTTCCTACTCCTTCACAAACTCGGCAATTCAGTAACTAACTATAAATATTTACAAAATAGGACACGACTTGGCACAAACCAGTGGTAACTTAATCATAAAATAGTAACGTAATACTTCAAAAACACAATTCCTTAACTCAACCCTATAACCGTCTCCAATAATCATAAAATAGTAACGTAACACTTCAATAACACAATACCTTAACTCAACCCTATAACCGTCTCCAAAAACCCTAAAATAGTAACGTAACACTTCAATAACACAATTCCTTAACTCAACCCTATAACCGTCTCCAAAAACCTAAATTAGTAACGTAACACTTCAATAACACAATACCTTAACTCAACCCTATAACCGTCTCCAAAAACCTAATTTAAAATATATCTCGGCCTGTCTTTTTACATTTTCCTTCTCAACTCCTCAATCCTGATTTTAACGTTAGTTCCTGCTTTTAATTCGCATTATTCACTTTCTGACCGGTTTTCATAAATATAGTAACAAAATAGCCAAAATCTTCCAATTTTAGTTTAAACTTTCCAAAATAAAAGATAACTTACCCAACTTTGGGGAATTGATGATCTTAAACTTTTACTTCCACTAAACTTAAATCCAGTAAGTTTCACGAACCAATTACTCGAAAATCACTTCGACTTTTTACTTTGAAGACGCTCGAAACAATTCCAGTTTCACACACCGGTTTCTATAACTTTTCACTATCCTTGATAAACGAGAAATGAGCATTTTTCTAGGTCTGCGTACGCCGCTCTCAATTTAGGTGGTAGATTCAATATCAATATCAATATCACTCCGCCATATAACTCCCCCTCCAAGATTGTGCAACAATCTTAAAAAGAAAAAAAAAATCAGCGCCAACCTTCTACCTTACTCCATCCTTCCGGTTGATGCTCTCCTTCGTGCTTCGGTCCTTTTCTCATACTCTATAACCCTCCTCATTACATTTGGCTGTTCCGGTACCGATCCTCTCGACCTTGTAAACGGTGCCCTGTACAGATCCTCTGGTTCTGATGCCCTCCGTTCCTGTTGTCTAGCACTGGTACCAATCATCATAGCGTCCGGGACTTCACCTACTTCCATAAGCTCTTCATAAATCGATCTTGGCCTATATTCTGAACCCTCGGGGCTAGTCACCTTGATATTGACTTCTTCTACTTCCTCCACCTGATCTTCCTCGTGTGTCTCAAAGTCTGTATCTTGGTTCTCAGTAGGTACCATCTCCAGGTTTTCAATTGAACCTACTATCTCATCTAAATCTGAATCCGTTTCCTCCTTACTCTCGTCGCTGACTCCTACTCCGAACGTGTAACTGTCTTTTGGGAACCCTATTGATTTCTCAAATGCTTCAATGTCAAATGCGCTCTCCTGGTCATTATCTACTCCTACCTCGTCGAACCAATCAAGGTGTTCACTTGTCTCCACCGGTGAAAGTATCATGTTGACACTCTCCGTTTGGGTGCCCTTATTTTCTCCAACCTGGTCCTCTGTCTGCACCGACACGCTTCTTTTACCAGTTACCCCCTGTAATGCCATCTGTTTTAACAATCTCCATGCTTCCTTGATTTTTGCTCCTTGTTTCTTCGGTGTTTGTGCCTCCTGTGTTACTTGTCCAACCCATGGTACATGGACTATACCTTCTTCACGTACCTGTTCCATCCTTTCTATTTCTCCTTGGTACTCCTTTTCCTCCGGTTCCACCTCCTCACACTGGAAATACTGTCTAAGGTATTCCGGGGGATCCGCCCACACCTTTAAATGCGAGTAATGTACCCTAGCTACCTTTGTTTTTCCTTGTATGTCATACGACATTCCTCCGGATATGACCTTGGTGATTACAAATGGACCTTCGTATTTCTTGCCTAACTTTTTGTCTAAACTCCTATCAACCGTGACAACCTTCCTTTTAACCCTTACTCCCACCGCATACGGTAACCAGTTAGGGTGTCCTTCCCGCCATTTCTCCTGTTGACTCCTTGGGATTGGTATCACCCTTCCTTTTTCATGCCTTTCCACCATTAGTTTTTCCTCTGGAGACATTCCCAACTCCGTATGCTTCGTACCATTGTAAACTAGCACTGCCCTTGTCAATGAAGTATCCCAATCGGCACCTTCTTCCATGATGTTCCTTAAGAACTCGGCAAAAGTTCTATTGGCGCGTTCCACAGCCCCGTTACTTGCTGGCTTGTAAGGACTGCTGTAGATGTGTCCAATACCGTAATTCCGCAACATTTCCTCGAACTTGCCACTCCTAAACTCTACTCCGTTATCCGTCAGTACCTTGTAAGGCAACCTCACAAAAGCCGGTAACATTTCGCACTCGAAAGCGTCAACCACACTCTTTGCCGATTTATCCCTTAGGGGCTTCACCATAGCCCACTTACTGCAATGATCTATTGCCACCAGACATGCCACATTCCCTTTCCTTGTTTTCGGCATCGCCATTACATCTACTGCCACCAGCTCAAAGGGGTTCTTGACCTCTATTTTCCAGATTGGCGGAAATATCACCTGGTGGTCAATCTTATACAATTGACACTTTGGGCACGTCCGACATACCTCCTGTACCACCGATGAAATCCTTGGATGCCATACGTGCCTGGACACCAGGTCCAACAATTTGTCCCTTCCAATATGTGCCATGTTCCGGTGTGTTATGACACATACACTCACCACCTGTTTAAATCCAATAACTGCACTAGCCTGTCCTGGTCCCATCTTCTTTACTAAGATTGACCTGTTTATTAAGAAGTCATTCCGGTACCTAAAAAATTCCTTGAATAGGGTATCTTTTTTTGTTAGTGTCTGTTTCTTCTGCACCTTTTCCTTCAACCTCCTTACCACCTCTGACCTTTCCTGAAGGTCAATAATGTCCTGTGCCGACAGTACATTACCCTCTTTTTCACCTTGAATTGTTACATTATATGCGTTCACCGTTGCAAGAAATGAATCGCTCACATCATCTGCGTCATCTCCATGACACACTATTCCCTCACCAAAGTCCAATGCCGCTTCTACCTCCACCAGGTAATTCATCCCTAACAACATACATGCTGGAATAAACCCGTCCGGTATCACCACCAATGGAAACAACACCCTTCTGTAGCGAGTGCTAATTTCCACTTCCACAGCCTGATTACATTTCACAATGTCCTGAGCCACTCCGTTTAGTACCAAATCTACTTCCCAACTCCTTAAGATATGTCCAAAATTGTTTAAATCGTCAACCACACTCTTCTGGATCAGGCTAATTACAGCTCCCGTGTCTAAAAATGCGCACTTGCGCACTTCACCAATACAAACTTCTTGCCAAGTTACTCCTCTCAATATATGATTGCAACTTAACCGGGACTCATGCTTTCTTTCCTTCATCATTAAGTTAATTCCTAGTTCTTCATTTGTACGGTCGATCTCTGACTCCTCTGACTCCTCTTCTTCCTGCTGTGATTCCTCCTGGGTTGGACGCTCGTCCACCATAGCGTTTTCCGTACACCTGTTGAACGTACCATCATCCCTCAAAGGGTTAAAGTGCGTTCCACCCCTCACCTGTATGTGAACGTTTTTCAAGTCGTTTTCCTCTCTCACCCTGGGTCCAATATACTTTACAGAACAGCACGTACCATGGTGCAACCAGACTATTACCCTAAACAAGTCACTTGCCACCAGCAATACCTCCGGTATTGGTTCTCTACCTGGTAACCGTAATGCCTTTAAATACTTCAGCATCTTCTGTTGTCTGTCTATTCCATATAATTTCTGATTGTCTCTTAAAGTGGTTGCTAAGTTGTCTCTTAAAGCCTTGTGATCCCTTTCCAGGTTCCTAACCTGGGCATTCTCCAAAACGACTTGCAAGCTGACAAACAGTGCGTCTTCTCCACCGGGGACCTCCTTTACTATGATTAACCCTTTTGGCAAGACATCCAGATCTACCGGTGCTTCACCCTGATCATCACTCCTGTTACACCTGGACCATGCATCTGCGAAGATGTTCTCTTTCCCCGGGTAGTATTGTATCTCAAAACTGTATTCACTCAAGTCGTCCAACACTCGTGCTAGCTTACTGTCAACTAACTTCATCTTGTGCAGGTAAACTAATGGCCGATGGTCCGTAAACAAAGTAAACTCCTTGCCCAGCAGAAATGGCCTGAAACTTTTAATACCTCACCTTATCGCCGGGGACTCCCGTTCAATGGTTGACGCATTCCTCTCACACGCATTGAAAGAGTGTGAATTAAAGGCTATAACCCTCCTTTCATCACCTTGTTTTTGGCAAAGACCAGCTCCCATACCAGAACCACTGGCATCCACAAACAATTCCAGCTTGTTCGCTCCTTCCGAAAAGTCAGGGAACGCCAGTTCTACCGATTCCTTCATTCCCTCTTTTAATCCTGTAAATGCCTTCACTCTTTCCTCCGTCCACTCAATCACATCTTTTCGTCTGCCTCCCGTTAGTGCATTAAGAGGTGCTGCCACCTCCGAACAGTTCTTTATAAATTTCCTCTGAAAGTTTATCATGCCCAGATACCTTCTTAACTCTCCAACAGTGTTTGGCCTCTCCAGTTTATCAACCTGTTCTACGAACTCCGGAAGCTTCCTGATCCTCGTTCTACTGATTATATGTCCAAGAAACTTTACTTCTTTTTGCACCCAACTACATTTCCCAACTTTGATCTTTACGTTGGCCTCACAAAACCGTTGTAGTACTTTGTCTATCAGCAGCAAGTGCTCCTCGAAACTTTTTGACATTAATAACACATCATCCAAGTACACCACCACCTTATCTTTACTAAATCCCGTCATTATCCTTTGCATTTCTCGCTGAAACGCTGCTGGACCGTTCTTTAAGCCAAAGCTTAATCTTTTGAACCGGTACTGTCCGCTCACCGTGGAAAAAGCCGTGAAGTCTCTACTATCCTCTGCCAGGTTCATTTGATAGTAGCCCTTAACCAGATCCATGCTAGTAAAGTACCTAACCCCGTGACATGCGTAAATAGTTTCCTGAATATTCGCCATTGGAAATTTATCTGCCTCCGTAACCTGATTTAACCTTCTATAGTCCACACATAGCCTCAGTGTACCATCCTTTTTACGGATCGGCACCACCGGTGAACTCCATTCCGCTGCGCAAGGTTCAGCTATGTCTTTCATACATAACTCCTCCACCTGTTGTTCAATCTCCTGGTTGGTTTTCTGATCAAATCTCCTCGCCCGCTGGTAAATTGGTGTGTAATCATGCAATCTAATCTTATATGGGGTCATCGCAGTTTGACTAACGTCCGCATCACTCCTGCTAAAAGCCATTTTGTTTTTCCACAACACCTCCTCCTTTATTTCTTCTTTAACTTTTTCCGATGCCTTCTTTTTTTCTTCCATTTTCAACTTTTTCCCTTCGTTATCTGTTTGTTCATCTCCTCGTTCTGTCACTTCCCGTACCGTTGTATTTACTGTACATGTTGTAACCCCATACTCCCTTAATTTATCCTCATCTACTAGCAAATGTGCTATTCCTATTTGTTCACCTGTGTTTAACTTTAAGGATCCCGGTATTAATTTCTTTAACAGTACCGTACCTTCCTCCTCATTCCATTTCACCAAACCGGGTAAAACCTTAAATCGGTGGTTATATCCCCTTTTGCAATCTTCTCTACCTTCTACCAATAGCTCCTCCGGTTTTGCACGGTACTGCCCTTCATTACTCCTTGGTTTGACCTGTTTCGACTTCCATTTTACTTTAACCGGTACCCAGTTATTCTTATCAATCACAATTGTCTCCGTTGTGTGTACCGGAATCCTTGTTACCGTTCTTATACAGTTTTCAGTTCCACCCATTACGTATACTTGTTCTCGTACACCATTATCACCATAACGTCTAATTGATCCATCCCTAATGTCAAACTTTATGCTATTTCCCACCAGGAAAGGCATACCTAACATTACTCCTTCCTTTAAGTCCTCAAGAACCAAAAATTCCAATTGTCCGTACTTAATGCCATCAATAGTGACCTCCAAGATCACTGTTTGATGAGACTCTACACTCTGTTGAGGATCACCCAGACCTCTCAATCTCATTTCCTTGCTTATTACCGTCGGATTCGGAATCTTCCCGAGCTCCTTTTTCCCTATCAAACAGTATTGAGATCCCGAATCTACCGCTGCTAACATTTCCACACCATCCAATTTTACGTTAAACTTTATCAGGGATGCAATCTTCACACTGTCAACACCCATCATTCCTGTATCACCCGTTGTATTGTAAACTCCGGACATTATTTCCATAACCTCCTTTTTCTGTCTCCTTTGTATACGTTGGGGCAATGACCCAATCACCCTTCCACCTTGACCTGTAACAAACTCCTCTGCCTCCGGATTCATTATCCACCTGTCCTGAATAACCGGGGCCTCCTGTTTATTTATCCCTGTTGTGGCTGGCTCCGACACGTCCCGGCTGATGGCGGAGCAAGTTCGTTTCCCGAAACCATTGGTTTTAAGTTCTTTTTTAACTCCTCTATTTGTTCTTTTAACGGACAAGAGTCACGCCAGTGCCCGACTCCATCACACAAGAAACATTTTCTTTCCACTACTCTCTGAGTCTCTTGTCCCTGTTCGTTGTTTTCACTCCTACGTTGGAATCCTTGTCCTCTTCTTATTGGACAATCCATCAGTCTATGTTCACCGCTCCCGCAAGCCAAGCACCACCCATTAAACCGCCAGCAGTCACGTTTCATGTGCCCAACCTTGTCACAATGATGGCACCTTAACCCTGGTCCACTATTCGGTCCACCAGACCTTCTATCATACTCCCTTGGTCCACTACTACGTTGTGGTGCCGGTTGTCCATACCGCACCCTGTCTGCATACGTCCTTTTTTCTTCTCCTTGAGGGATGGCCGCCCATATCGGAATTGTATCAGCCTCCGGTTCCGTGTTTTCATCCAGTTCGTCCTCGTCACGAGCCCAGTTCACCATATCTTTCCATCTCACCCTCAGACTTTCTTTTTCGCCTCCCATCCGTAACTTAAATCGTCTTGCTATTTTCTTGGGCAGGCATCTTATAAATTGCTTTTTCAGTGTCTCTTTATCTCTTTGTTCTTCGTCAGTTGCAGCCTCATAGGTTGTCTGCATCCGTAATGCAAATTCCGCGATTTTCTCCTTCCTCTTCATCTCCATTCTCCAGAACTCCTTCTGGAGATCCATGACCTCACTATCCTTTCCCTCCTTGCACCAGCTCCTCAACCTTGTAACCACCGTGACATATTTCACCTTAGCTCTGTACATGCTGAAATACATCCTTAATGCTCCACCTTCCAAAAAGTTCCTTAATTCTACCACCCATCTGTTTTTGTCACTTCCGAGCTGCTCCTTCGCATAGCGCTCGAAGTCTTCAATGAAGGCATCGAACGTTTGGACCTTTTCTTCACCGTATTTCAATGGTTTCACCGCCTTAATATTTGCCCTGCTGTAAGTCCTCATCACTTCTAGCAGTTCACCTGCCAAAATAATGAGAACCCTGTTTACAGCCAAGTTTGGCTCCATTCCTGATTTCTCTAGTTCCACTAGCCTTTTCAACCATAACTGTCCTCCTTTATCTACTTCGCCTTCACCCCCCGACTCCACTTCTGTTACCGTGCTCTCATCACACGTATACTTCCTTACTGGTTGCTTCCTCCCCCTATTTTTCCTCTTCCTCCTTCTTGTATCGTCACCTTCGTTATCCACTTCAGCCCCCCTGTCAAAAATTTCATCTTCTGTTTCGTCATAAAGCTCATTTCTATATTGTAGTGCATATTGCACCCTTTGTTTACTTTTAACCGAATCTTTTTTTCTCACTGCTAGATCCGTATTCACTTTATCGTCCTTCCCTTTATCCAGTTCCATCACCGGGTTCTCACCCTTTGGTACCTCCAAGACCTGCAAACAGCCCCTCATTATTGCCGCTACCTTCTCTCTATCTACATTCTTCGACTCCTCTATCAAGGCCACCTGGAGTCCTTCCAGATATTCCATAACCTTGGAACCTCCACAAGCCTCATCTTTCTTACCCTCTTCTTCAGTCCCCATCATGAATCACCAGGACTATCACCAGAACGTATAAAAAAAAAAAAATACTAAACTAACCTATATAAATAACAAAAAAAATATCACTCTGTTGTGGTTGTGTGCGCGTACGCAGCAAAGTGTTTTTCCCACACGACCAAGTATCGCTTTTCAAGGCCAAAAAAAAAAAATTTTTCAAAAAAAATTTTTTGCAGTATCGAATCACCCTGCCTCAACCTGTGACCCAATCAGAGACTGCTCAAATATATATATATATATTGTTGCCGGACACACTAATCAGTCTGAGCCACCATACACGCGGGAGGTCTACAAAGGTTCTGCAGTCTCCAACTAGGGTCCAGGAATAAGACAAACGGGTTTTTAATCATATATTTACAGTGCATAAACAAGATAATAGTAATATAAATCGATCAGTATCCCACAAAATAAGATCCTACCAGGCTAGCCACTAACTCCCACTAGAAATCACTAAGCTAAGTAAATTAAATAATATATTATAAATCCCTAAAATATCAATAAATAAAATAACTCCAGTACGATATCAGTAAATGTTCACGAATATCAAAGCATAAATCAATTAAAAACATAAATAGTAATATCTGTGACGATCAGGGTCACTATACAACCGGGCAAACTGTCTGACCAGTATAACTAGAACTTCGTATTGAAATATTAACAACACCGTGAATTTATTATAAGTAACAGGGGCACTAAGTCATTACACCCTCTCAACTGGGTCACTTGATTACAGTTAAAAATGTTAAGGGAACTTTAATGTCTCAGAGAAAATAAATAGTAAATAAACTTCCCTTTAGTTCCTGTGAAGGTGGGGAGTACACTCAGGTACCCTCCCAATCCAGTGAAGGTGGGGAGTACACTCAAGTACCCTCCCAATCCAGGTGAAGGTGGGGAGTACACTCAGGTACCCTCCCAATCCAGGTGAAGGTGGGGAGTACACTCAGGTACCCTCCCAATCCGGGTGAAGGTGGGGAGTACACTCAGGTACCCTCCCAATCCAGGTGGAAGCGATCCAAAATGGTCCGAATTAGAACCACTCTCCAGATAAAAGCCCAGTATAAATCCTTCAGGTTGATGCCAAGTTTCCGTTAAAACCCGATATAAATCCTTCCGGGTTGGGGCCAGGTTTCAATTAAATAAATCCTTCCGGGTTGGGGCCAGGTTTCAATTAAATAAATCCTTCCGGGTTGGGGTCAGGTTTCAATTAAATAAATCCTTCCGGGTTGGGGTCAGGTTTCAGTTAAATAAATCCTTCCGGGTTGGGGCCAGGTTTCAGCAAAACCCAATATAAATCCGTCCGGGTTGGGGCCAGGTTTCAGCAAAACCCAATATAAATCCGTCCGGGTTGGGGCCAGGTTTCAATTAAATAAATCCTTCCGGGTTGGGGTCAGGCTTCCATTAAATAAATCCTTCCGGGTTGGGGCCAGGTTTCAATTAAATAAATCCTTCCGGGTTGGGGCCAGGTTTCAATTAAATAAATCCTTCCGGGTTGGGGTCAGGTTTCAGTTAAATAAATCCTTCCGGGTTGGGGTCAGGTTTCAGTTAAATAAATCCCTCCGGGTTGGGGCCAGGTTTCAGTTAAATAAATCCTTCCGGGTTGGGGCCAGGTTTCAGCAAAACCCAATATAAATCCGTCCGGGTTGGGGCCAGGTTTCAGCAAAACCCAATATAAAT